>APFE030866676.1:5265-82427 GCA_000404065.3 Pinus taeda
CCTGATGATATCCACTATGCAAGTCTAGCTTGGAAAAATAAACAACTTCCTTTAACTGATCTAATAGATCATCTATGTGAGGAAGGGGATAATGATTTTTGATTGTTATCTTATTTAGTGCTCAGTAATCAATGCACATTCTCCACGAGCCACATTTCTTTCTCACCAAAACGATTGGTGACCCACATGGTGATGTGCTAGGTCTGATGAACCCCTTCTCGAGCAACTCCTGCACCTGCTTCTTGATTTCTACATTCTCTAAAGTGGACAACATGTACATCCCAATGTTAAGCAATGAAGCATCTTGCTCCAAATTAATATCATGCACTATTTCCTTTTTGGGTGGCAGACCTTTAGGTTCTTGAAACAAGATGTCATATTATGAAACAACTTTTTTCTAAATCAGCTCGTTGTTTAGCATCACAACCCTCAAATACATTGGTTTTATCAAATTTCCTTCCCTTTACAACCATCAATAAAAATTGTTTGCATGAATTTACAATTCGTTTCATCTGCCTTGAGTTTAAGAGAGTATAATTATTCTTGAGCGTATGAGCTCTTACAAAGTATTTGATTCCATATTTAACCAGTAATACTTGTTCTCAAATCTATAGAAAATAACTTTTATATCATACAAGTAAGGACTTCCTAAAAAAATTTCACATGTATCCAGAGGAACTATATGTAACTCAACCTCATCTACAAATGCTGACCCAAAAGAAAATTTAAGTTTACATTGTCTAGTCACTTGTAGTTGTGCTTTATCACCAACCTAATGGGTATGGTTTCTTGTGAGGTGTAGTCAGTAATCCCAACTTCTTCACAATTGCTTCAGAAATTAAATTTACTTGTGAGCCACTATCAAACAAAGTGTCAATCATTTGATTTTTGGAAACAACTTGAATATGGAAAAGCTCATGTCTTTTTCTCTCATTTTCTTCTTCACTAATAGATTGTGCAAAATTACTAGTAGATGCTTTAGAATTTTTACCTTTTATACCTGTGGCTGCAATGGTTGTTTCATCTCTTGAGTCTAACCCCAAATCTTTCTGAACAGCTACAACAGTCTTCTTCTTCCTACCCTTAAACTTCTTAGGCCTTAACTCTGGATGAAAAATCCAATAGTGCTCATCATCATGCCCATCATTTTTACAGTGAGTGCGTGAAGACTTTGTCTTTTGTGCAGTATTGGTCTTCCTTTCTTTCCATTTCTGTTTTCCTTTCTCCTTATTCTTGCTTGCAATGGGCTTGGATGATCCTCCAACTTTTGGGTTCCCATTCTTTCCACTAGCTTCTAGATGCGTAGCTTGAATAGATACCTCATCTATACTAGTGGGATTAAACATGAGGATAGTGTGTCTCATGTAGCTGTGCAGACCCCCTATGTACTTCAATGGATTCTCAGGTGACTCTAACGAAATTCCTAGAATCAAAGCTCTCTTCCTAAATTCTTGGATGTAACCTTGTACACTTTTCCCTTTCAATTGGCGAAGAGTTTGCCAGCTCATCATGGCTTGCTACATGTAAGATAGTGGATAGAACTGTTCTTTTATTGCAGGAACAAATTCACTCCAGATAGAAAGAATCTTACCATGTTTCTTCATGTCAACTTGTGTCTTGCCTTCCCACCATACCAAGGTAGTGCCTCTGAGGCATAGGCTAGCCAACTGAATCTTACTCTTGTCTGAGTCGGTACTTTACACTTTGCAATAAACATCAATTTGCCTAATCCAATTATCCAGTGTCTCTGCATTCAGCTCTACATCATATATTGGTAAATAAAATTTAACATCTAATTTAATCAAAGATGCCTTCTTTTTATGTTCATAGCTATTAGGAGGTGTGAGAAAGCTTTCTTCTTTCCCTTTGCTTTTTGAGTGGTCATGGAGGAGAGATTCTTCTTCTCCTTTATCTTGTTTGGAGCCTGATGAATCCTCATCTTTATGTTTCCTAAAGTCCTTATTCATTTCCTCTACCATGGACCCCATGGCCAGGAAACTATCTATAAATTGAGGGTCTAGCCCCAAGGGACTTTCTTATGACATTTTCTTCTCAGGATAGGCTCTCCCAATATTTGGGTTAGTTTTGACTAGCTCTCCTTCTCCTAATTTAAGATTTGATCTAGTTAGCATTCAATAACAAAATATAGCACAATCTTGTCTAACCTTAAACAACCTAGGAGCTCTGATACCACTTGATCTGAAATCACTCGTGAATTATCTCAGTTAATTAATGAAGGTATTACAAACTCATGTGCTAGGGTGTGTCTATGTTATTTTAGGCAATGGATTGATGAGATTGTGAAATACATAGGCACTTGAAACAACAAGAGAAACACAGTAAGCAAATATAAAAACACAACAAATTTAATAAGGAGTTCACCCAATCCTCCTGGGCTACATCTCCTGGTCCAGCCTTCAGTGGTGGCCTTTTCTATTGTGTCTTAAAGTAGAGATTTTACAATAAGGAGCTCAATTTGAGTCTCACTTAGCAGATGATGATTAGTAGGGTGGTACTTGGATCCCCCAAGCCTCTAGAGTACATAGACTCCCCCTTACTGGCTCTCGACCTCAACTGGTCTCAGTGGTATGAGTCCAATTTGGTACTCAATACCTGACAAGTCTTTACAGAGGAGTTGCTTGAACCTCTCAAGCCTTCTCTAAAGTTCATAAACTCTCAGACTTTCTGTATTCTGTCTGATTGATGCTACCTTTGCTCTACAGGTCAGCTCGGCTTCTCTGTTCTCTGCAATTCATTTTTTTCTCTCTTCTTCTCTCTCCCTCTCTACTCTTTGTCTGTTTGTGGCTTAAAGCCAATCTGCTCCCTAAATGTTCGTTTCCTCTTCCCAGCTCTCTAGATCGCCTGCCTCTGTCTGCTAGAATTCTTTGCTCTGCATCATCATCACTGTGTAATGTTGCACAGAGAAGTGCCCACTTGTTGCCTTGTGAACTGAGTGTCAATTTTCTTCAAATGGTCATTATTCCCGTTACTCCAGGATTTGTGCGTGAAACTAATTCTCCTACCAGATCATCAGTCATGCCAGACCTCAAACCTTTATGTGCCTCAATCTATTTTCCTGTCGAATCCGGTCATCCATTATGTTAATTCTCTACTGTTGATCTAGAGCCTCCAGATCCTACGGTCTCTGTCTATATCGTGCGGGTAAGTTTCTTGGCCATTTCTCACACTATGTAAGCGTTTTTCTCTCTCATCCACTGGACACGCATCGCCCGGTGTATGGCATCACACTGAACTTGGCCAAACCCACTTACCGCTCAAAGTGCATGCAATATCTTGCCGATTTTGGGTGCGGGACCCGCCTTCTGACGTTTTCCGCACGGTTTCCTATTTTCCCTCATGAGTCAGCACTCAGGGCTTTCCTTCTCCGAGGGTTTTGTCCTGCGATACAGAAACTACCTTTATTTCTGGATCCGGGCTTCCAATTGCCAATTTGAGTCCATGGGCGGTCTCCATGGGCCAATAGTCAGTACGCTTTGACCGAGGATCCTCTTTGTTTCGTGCTAGCCACAATTGCCATTGTCTAGAGGTCATTTCTAATAAGCTTGTTATTCATAAGATTTCATCTGACATAATTTGAAACAGTCATGAAATATGTTTAAGGATCCCATTCGGATCATGTAAGGTCCACACATCTAGCTCTGATTGCACCTACACCATGCCATTGTTCTCTCCACCTCTTGCTGGTGAAGCCTCTAGTTTCATCATAATAACTAGAGCCTCTGGCTACGTGCCTATCGATTTTTATGTCAATTGTATCCTAATATGTAGCAATAGTGCCACAATGAACCATTCCTTATGCTATGTGTCTAGGATATCAAACGTCAACTTGTCCTACAAGAATTTGAATCATTGGTCAAAGTACCATACTAACTCACCTGGACCCTACTTGATTTCCTTCAATTCTGTAATGCATTGGGACTCCAACTTCAGCTTCTAGAACTCCCTGATCAATGCATTCCTGATCTTTGTTAGATTCATATTCTGTCTAGCTAGAATCATTCTTTTGAACTTCATATACCACATCAATGTGCAGCCCCTGAAAGTTGCTTCTAGTTGCGCAATCATTCTATCCTCATCCTCGAATTACTGGTTTTTCCAAACGGTTTCATACACGAATAGATGTTATTCTAGTTCCTTGGTCCCATCACCATGAAAAATTTGAATATGTAATTCCACCCCTACCATTGTGTTCTATGAAGTACTTCCTGAGAAAGTACTTCAACCTGCACTTGGTGAACTACCAGAAAATTGTGTGCTCAAATACTCACCACTCTAAACTTAAGTACCGTGTGTTGATCCTCCTATAGTTTGCCCAATCCCACTACTACTAGTATTTCTTCCTCCTTGACTACAATTACCCTCTACCCTAGTCATATCAGTGTGTTGAGTACTTACCTCCTAGTTCATGAATGCCTGGAGGTTTATGGGTTCAACATTAGGCATTGTTTGATTATGTTGTTCCGAATCTAAAGCTTCCATATTGCATGGAATCATTTGTTCTCCTTCTCCTTCCTCTATTTGTGGAATATTAAATTGTGTTCCTTCATATTTCAAGTCACTATCACTACTTCTTATCCTTTAATGTTCTCTCCTAGCCCCCGCAACCCCGGGATTCTTCCCTCAGCAACCATCGACATTGACCGGCCTACTCCTGCATCACCTTGTCGAAACCTTCTTCCACTCCTCAAAGTTCCACCCTCGTAACTCTCTCACTCCATCCTATCTCTTCTCCTTCCTATGCAAAGTTTCAGGCCCACTGTCAGCTTCCACCATAGTCCTTCTACCTCTTCTCCCTTCCTTTTCCTCAAACCATCTCCTAGTTCTCCCCCACTTCCCTTACGCACGAGTGGCCTGGCTACTCATTTTATTGGATTCCAATGGTAGAACTCTATGGTTATATAACAACATCTTGAAAAGTAATAGTATCGACCTAATGAAACTTCCTCTTGAACCCTTCTAAAAATTTTACTTTGTTGTGGTGTATGACATTGTCACCTCCACTACAAACTCAAAAGTGTATCCTTCCAACATTCTTTAAAATCATAAATAAACAACACGAGAAGTTTTATTACTTACTACTTAGAGCTGGCATATTTCCTCTAGTGTTCACTTCCCTGGTCTGTCATGGTGATATATCTGATATGTTGGGTTATTTTCCTTTAATCGTTGAATCCACTATGTCAGGATATTTGGGAATTTTACAAAGAAGACTTCATGGAAATCAGTATACACATACTTTTGCAACCATTTCTCCATGCTCTACTTCTTATCCCTAATTTCCTTTACTGCAAATTCGTGCTCCTTCCGCGTAAACCATTGGGTAATATCCTTCTAGGTGGGGTTCCATGGCTTCAATATTCCTACAAAACAATCCCATCATACAATGATCCTAGTGCTGGAAAAAAAACTGTTTTTCAGAGCATGGGATTCTGACAAAATTAGGATTTTCTACTTAGTGGCCAACAAAAACCTGCTCAGCATTGGCCCTTTCAGATTCACTCACAGAGTGGGTGAAGTCTCACCCAAGATGCTAATGGTTGACTTTTAGAACCAGGTTTCTTTAATTTGATAGGACTATCTATGACCTATGATAGTAGACTTCCACCAGAAAGGTACTTCACCCTCGCCCTAGTACTACACACCACGCAATTCTTTAAGCCCCTCGTCTCACCAAATAGTGCATAGGTTTAGAAGGAAAATGTGTCAGAGGTCAAAGTAAGTTACACCTTCATCCATTAATGGCTATATCCATAATGTCAAAGATTGGTTCCTTTACAAATATGCAATGCTATCTAAAAACATTAACAACCTTATAAATATCTCAACCATTGAGCGCATTTACAAATATTTGAAAATGTTATAAAACATTCAACACATATAAATCCAACACATTATAAAAAAACATCATACATTTAGATGTCAACATGAAATATATGGGGCAACTAAACCTTCCATTAGATTCTATTATCATAAAATAAAAAGGAGCTATGCACTGCAATACAACCATGAGACTAGCAGGCTCACTAGCCTTTCAAATCTACACTAGGTACTAAAAAGGGAAAAAAACTTATAATGAAACATACACACACACACACACACACACATATATATATATATCCATGAACATTACAACAAGGTTTCCTATTATCTAAATACTCTAGATTAAATTCTTATGACCACAGACATATAGACATAGACATCACAGAACTAACAGTTGATGACTTGGCACACCATTTTCTAGACAAGCTCGTCAATTTTGTCCTTTCCTTCATGTAACCCATGTTCCCTCTTCAACATTCCTTCTTATCCTTTCCTAGAAGCCCTTTGAATCTACTCATCCCTCTCCCTAATAAATCTAGTTGTCCTACAAGAAATTAGGATATTTCTTGATTCCATCTCTGAGCTGGCCCATGCATACTAATGACCCTTAGAAATATCTTCCCGTCGAACTTCTCCACTCTGCCATTTCTCCTTCACTTGTAAAATATCTATAACATCCTCCCAACCATGACATCCCTTGTTGGTGCCATCCATACTACAAGATCATAGTCGCTAAAATTTCCTTAAATATGCCTCATCTCCTTGGGTGCCATTACCTCCTTCCGACGTAGCATTCACCTTCATCACGCCTTACCTCTTGTGTTAGCCCTATTTTTCACACCATCCATAACCTCTACACTCCTTAATCCTCCTGCGCAATCCCATACTTAACAACATTAAACAAAAGTTTGTATGGGATCCAAAAGTCCTTTTGAAGTTAGGTTTTCTAGAGAGTGACCTTGAATATTTTTTAAGTGAGGATGAAATAAAGGCTAGGATATCAAAGGGTCACCTAGCTCTAAGAAACAAAGAGCCTAAGGCTACACATCAAACTTTTTCTGTATATGGACATGAGAGGGAGATATGGGAGATTGACTCTTACTTGTTTCCCACATAAGTCGTAGAGAGAAGGGGGGTTTTGAATACCTCTTTTTCTAAGGTTTTCATAAGTCAAGACTTTTTTGTGGGATATGAGCCAGCAAAAGGATCTCACTTTTGGGATAGCATTGGTTTTCTAGAGTTTTTTCTAGAGAGAATACTTTAAGGGGGTTTTTGAAGAGAATAAAAGTTCTTTGTAGACATCCTTGACTATATGAACATAAGAATTTCATCCAATTTTTTCTTCAGCATGTCCACTCCACGGAGCATACCCCATTATCTTTTCCTTCAAGGTATCCTCAAGGGGTAAGAAATTATTAAGGAGGTTGTCTATTTTCTTGTCTAATGGCCTAAATCATCCCACCAGGAGATATGAGCAAGTGTAACCTTCCCTTGAGTGCACATAAAGGCTTTAAAGGGGAACAAGTCATCTACTTCTAGAAGAGGCGATTGATTCATTATAGAATCGGTCCATAGATGAATTTCCAATCCCTTTCCTAGAATCAACTGATAGGTTCATTTATTATAATGGCTACAATGAAAATAAGCTTCCACATTGAGGATCCTTACTGCAAATGCTAAATTGGGTTTATTATTCTTTCATTAATTTGTTGGGATTATTTTTCTTTGAGTACTTTTTCCCACTAAGTCTCTAATTGAGATTCGAGTTTCCAAGCCAACTTCACTCCAATAGCCTAGCTCATTAGAGAAGGGTCCCAGATCCCCATCCCACCATGCAGTTTTGGGGCTTACACATTAACCCATTTGATCAATTGGAACTTTTTGGTAAAATATTTGATACCTTCACATAGTAACTTCCTTATATAGACACCAAATCTATGAGGAATATATTAAGGATCTAGGAGGGTTGAAAATTGATACAGGGGTATAACAAATAAGGCTGCCTTTATCAGGACTATGTGTCATACCATGTTTAACTATTTAGCTCTTGAGGAGTCATTTTTTAATTTTATTTTCAAGAGAATATTTTTCCAAGCTTGAGGTGAGTGTTGTCTAAGGTAGATAGGAATTCTCATATACCTAAATTCCTTCCATATTTCAATAGGGCTAAAACCAAAAATTTCTCCAATTTTCTTTTGCTTAACCACAGATATATTCCATGAAAATATTTCATACTTTGTCACAATCACTATGCACCCAGAAGCAGAGAGAAAGTTATCCACAACAGATTTGAATCATTAGGTTATAAACAAAGAACCTCCATTGAGAAAGAGAGTGACGTATGCAAATTGAGAATGATTAGTTTTTTTTTTATATTCTATGCATATCGGAGATTAGTGAGGTGACCATTACTGTGTTCAAATTCCAAGTGGCCGCTTAGAGTATCAGCCATGATGATGTATAAGAAATGGGACAACAAAAATCCTTGCGTAAGACCACAAGATGCTTTGAAGAAATTAGATATTCTACCATTCACCACGGGAGATATACAGGGGGAAATTATGCATAGATTGATCAACTATATGAACATGGATTTGAATCCTATTTTCCTCATTACATTGAATAGAAAGGTGTCTCACTTTGTTAAAAGAATTAGCCATATCGACAATGATAAGCATTCCTTCATCACCCCTTGTCTAATTGGAGTCTATAGCCTCTTTCACCAAGATAATATTACCAATGATCTATCTCCCAAGGATAAATCCTCCTTGGTTTTCTAATATGACTTGAGGGAGGATTGCTTTTAGTCTTTCAACTAGAAGCTTGGATATGATTTTATATGAGACATTGCAAAGAGAGATACAGTGGAATCTGGCAAAAGAGGAGGGGTTGGTTTCCTTTGTGATTAAATCCAGGAACAATGAATTAATTCCCTCTCCTATACAATTTTATTTCAAAGTGTATCTAGACTTTCTATAAAGGTAACGCTTGAAAATGTTACAGAAGTGATGATATAAGTGAGATGGAAATCCATCTGGCCAAGTGGCTTTATTCAGATCAAATGAAAATACCACCTTACTTATTTCTTTTGCGGATTGCATAATGAGTTGGAGGTTCATGTTTTTAGATACCAATGTTAGGGTATTCTCTATCATGTAAGATTAATCCTCCTCTAATGGGGGATCTCAGTGACCATACAAATTGTTAAAATGTGTTGTGGCTTCTTATTTGATTTTCTGGAAATTGTCTATTTTAACTCCCTGCACCATAATTTCTCAAATATTATTTTTCCTTTCTTGAATTTTGGCTTGCATATGGAATAATTTGGTGTTTCTATCACCTACTTGGAGCTAGTTGCCACAGGATTTTAACCTCCGGTACTCTTCTTCCTCTTTCAAAAGAATGGTACTTTGCAAAGGATTCCTTTTCTTAGAGTAAAATTTCATCTATAACTAGATATTTTTTCATAGAAGCTTGAATTTATGAAATTTTCTACTCTAACTCCTTTATAGATTCTTGAAAATTAATCCTCGAGCCAACTAACCAGGATTTAATGCTCATTTCAGGTCCTTTAAGTTTTTTCCCCCATAATTATATCAGACTTCCCTCTACCCAGGGGAGCCATGATGTTGTGACTAAGTCATGAAAGTTTGGGCACTGGATTTAAAGGGAGGAGTATCTAAAGGGGATTGGGCCATACTCAAGAGGAGGGTATAGTTTTAGCTTAATGGGGTGATGGTCTGAGCCATTCCATGGGAGAATACGGAAATGAAAGTTAAGATTGACGACCAAGAATGTATCTGAGGTAAAGAAATGGTCTAGTCTTATAGCAATATGGCTTGGACCATATATTTTGTTGTTCCAAGTATAGCGAAGACCTAATGGTTTGATATCCCTTAATTGGAGGAGGTCGATGAATTACTCCATTTTCTCTTGGAAGGGTCTCTCATTGGGCAGCCTACTTTTTCCCTATAATAAGAGTGGTGTTGAAGTCTGTGTAAAGATCAGTGTCCTTTAGACCCATGAAGGAGTTCCAACATTTTTTTTCTCTTAAATGAATAGCCATATATGTTGATGATAACACACACCTAGTTAGTGGAGAGATTTTTGAAGGAGGTGCCTATCTAGTAGCATTATCTTGAAAGAGTTTAGAAGCTAGAGTTAACAAGGATCCCACGGAGTGCACGAACCACTTGAAGCTCCCCTCGACCTAACAGAAGAGATGTCATTGTTGTTCCACATCTTGTGATCCCTTGAGAGGATCTCACACTCCTCCATTTTTGTCTACTAGAGTAGGGCCACTGAAGACTTTTCTTTTTTAATGAGATATTTTACTTCTATCGTTCTTTTTTCAAACCTGAGGCACATACAATTCTAGTAGACAATGATCATTACTTACTTTTGGATGGGTTTCCCCCTTTGGTGGGGCACACCAATTCCTTCAGTTGTTACCCATTTCTGCCAATTTACAAGGCAGGGTGGGTTGATGGCCTAGTTCTTTTTCTTTGTCAATCTTTTTAATTTAAACTTCTTAGTTAGTTTTCCTTCTCGATCTTTGTGAACAAAGCTCAAAATCTTCGGTTTTCTCTACTTCATAATTCTCATCAATTAAGCTTACAAATACTAAAATGGTGATAATCTCTATTTTATTTAATTTATATTATTTTAATTTATCAAAAAAATAAAACTAAATTTATTTTTTAATAAATGAAAATCCATTTGAAGATAAAATAATAGTTTTAAATTATATTATTCTCTATATATGTAGATATATAAAATATATTTATTATAGTAATAACTGATTTAAAAGAAAATTAAACGATTCTTATAATATTATTTTATTTTAAAAATGATTAAATATAAAATATTCCTATTCCTATAAAATATTAAAATATTCATTTAAATAAGATAATAAAAACAAAATAATACTTCAAAGCTAATATAAATAAAGTATTAATATTCATTTAAATAAAATAATAAAAACAAAATATACTTCAAAGCTATATATAAATAAGTATAATATTCCATTTAAATAAAATAATAAAAAACAAAATATACTTCAAAGCTAATACAAATTAAATATACTTGTTTTACTCTTTCTTTTCTTTCTTTTTTCTTCTTTCTTTTTTTTTAACGGAGGGTTTCCTTTCTATTCCTTTATTTTCTAAATTTTATAAAAATATAATCAAAGTAAAAGTCTGGCATAATAATTGTATATACCCATTAATTATAATTAACTATAAATATTTAAGACTACTTAAGTAATTTTATATAAAATAAAGAAAAATATATTTTAAGTTGAATAAATTAAAGAAAAAAATATATATTTATTGCTCTTATTTGATATAGTTAAAGAAGTTTAATAGATAAAATCATGTGCTTCCTAGTAAGAGGTCATAAGTTCAATTTCATAGGGGTAGAGTATGTACACTTTCCTAGATTTTAGTAGTTTAGGGTCCCCATTATTCAACAAACAATAGGGTCTTATATACTAATTTGGTGATTGGTCCCTTTTCTCACAAACAAAGTGATCTTATACACCAATTTGATGTTCACAAACAAAAGAGCCACATACACCAATTTGGTATTTGGTTTGATTGTGCCTTTCCAATCAAATAAAATAAAAAAATAAAAATATCAACTATAACTGACTATGCATATTCATATTACTTATATCTATATAGTGTCTAGCTTAACCATGACCTTAAAATTATATATATATATATATATATATATATATATATATAATATATATAATATATATATTACATTTTGAATTAAACAGTGCAATAAAAATACATTTGAATAATGTAATAAAATAAAATATATTTTTAAAATTAAAAAATACAATAATAAAATAGAAAAAAATACACTTTTTTATTTATACAATATGATTAAAAATAATATCCACATTGATGAGCCCCAAAAATGGATAATTATATGGGCTCATTCGGCCTCCTAATTCGACTTAATCCACCATTCTCATTAGTTTATTGCATGCTTTTTATTATTTATGCTAATAGAGTGAATTGGGTTAGTCATTATGCCAACAAGTCTAATGTATGCTTTATGCAGTCTTTTTGGTCAATTTGGAGACAAAATCAAAGGTTTAAATGAGCACTTGGCAGCCAAATTCATGGAGAGGATTTTGAGGAAGGTGTCCCCTTCATTTATGGGCCCTTACCTCGAATTCTCCACCATTAGCTCGGAGTTCAAGGGCCACCAAATCGATTGTCATAAGGGCAGCCAAGCAAGTCAAATAGGACTGGTGTTAACTGCAAGTTTTGGGTAGCCGAGTCCCTAAAGTTTAGGAGGACTGTTGGGGTCCTCAATTTGTATAAATAAGAGGGCTTAGGGCCTCATTTTAGTTAGTCACTTTTTAGGCAGAAGTTAGCTAGCTTGTAGTTCGATTTTAGTCATTTTTTAGGCAATAGATTAGCTTTGCATTTCAACACATTTTCAAGCTTTTCCTTGTGGACAGTTTTTTGGAATGTAACTATTCTTTTGATCAGTAAAGATGAATCCAGCTTTGCACCAGCTCTAATCTCTCTTAGGAGGCTGTAACTCTTAGGGTTTGGGCCCAACCCAAGGGTCCAGTACTTCCTTTGTTTACTTTCATGTGCCTTTGCTGCATTCTTAGAATAAAATCTGTTATTTAGATTAAAATATTGCTTTGTTACTTAGGTCGTTTTTGATGATTAAAATAGTTTTTCATGTTCAGATTTACTTGATAGGTTAATCACAGGGAATATATTCAAAGAAAGGCTACCAAGCGCCTTGGATCTCACCTCCCCCTCAGTGGAATCATGAGCTGAGACCAAGGTGACCTTGCTGCCACCAAAAACGTTGTTTTGCTTTGTCATGCAATCCTCAGTGTTGGAATTCTCATTTGCAGACGCTGATATTAGTTGTGTTTAAATGCTTTAGTTTATGATTGCTTAGTTGCATAGTTATTTCACGTATTTCATTTCAAACAAACTTCTGTTCATTTCCTTTTGTTGTTACTTAGGCCAGATTGGAGTGAAGTAACTAGGTCATAGGTTTTCTAAGCATTTGTTTGTTCAGTTTGAAAAATAACTTGCAGAGCACCTATCATACTTCTCCATCTGCCCATACTCCATCCAACCTACCTGTTTCATCCTCTATTTTAGATCCTTGCCTTACCTTTGCCACGTTCCCTCACGTTGACCTACTTTCCATATTATTGTGTAGCATTGCCTTATCTCTCCTTGATCAAATCCAACCGTCTAAATCTTCTCTCCTCCATCCACCAGTCCCTGGACCACCTCAAACCCTTATCCTACCTCCATACCCACTCCTTCATCTTTCTTCATCCATCCATCCTCCAAAATCCCATTTCTGAACATCCTGTAGAAAATCACAGAACATCCTGTAGAAATTTCAGAACATCCTGTAGAACCCCTGCAGACTTCCTGTAGAAGCTCACGAATGAGGTTTCTTCATAGCAAAACTCTGTGAAACTCTTTGGAAGGGTGTTAGGGACCCCTTAGGCCTTCTTTGAACCTTCCCGACCTCTTCCAAGCATTTCCTCTCATCGATCCACCTCTGCACAGTCAAAAACAGTGAAAGCACATGCATGATAATTCTGATAACTTATTCAAAAATACAAAAAGATGTTTTCTTCAGATAGAAGTAGCTTAGAAACATGTGTTTTACCTTCCTAGAAGTATGATCCAGGTGGATATTGGTGGCCACCTGCCAAGTCCATCTGGACCCCCATCATTGTCTCTTTCAGCATTTTTAGTTTCCGTAATTATAGCACAACTTACTATTTTTAGCAGTTTTTCGGGTCCTGAACTTCCGGAGCCGTTTTGAGGCCCTAAACGACGTTTTTTGGGGAATCCAGGGGCGACATGGGACCAGTGTTGCCCGTTCCAACAATGGTAGTTCTCGGATAGATCTTTCTAACGAGCTTTCATACGTGTCAAACGGAGATCGTATGCCAAAGTTACGACCCCGGGAAATTGATGTACCAATTTACCCAAAAACGGGGCCCACAATTTGGCGTTCCATCTTCTAAGGGTCAGTTTTGGAATGTGAAGGGTTTTCCATTGTTTCTCAATAATAAATAGGCCTTCAAGCCTCATTGTAACACAAGTTCGGAACAGTTCATAGACATGTAGCCGCACATCTCTTCTCAGAGATAAGCTACGATAGTCCTAACTGGTTTATTTCCAATTCTGGTTGTAAGCATATTTCGGTATTTTCCATTAATGAAATGAAGTGTTATTTCTGCTGCATCTCTTTATTTATGGTTATCGCATCTCTGTATTTATGGTTATCTCTGTAATCTATTGCATTCCTATTTAAATCCGAATCAAAGTAATGGCATATCTTTCAGTAGCTTGCATCCTCTTTTTCGCATCAATATGACTAGCTGGTAAAATTAAGGTTTGCAAGGGTTTGTGTCTTCTTTCAACTTTTCAGTTTCTTTTCGCAAGTAGATTAGCTCCCTTCAAATTAGCTTCCATCCATCAGTTAAGAAGCTTCTTCTCAGAACTCATAGAAGTTGGCTTGAGCCCCTAGCGAACTTGTGCCAGCTGACCAAGTGACAGTTGCGGAAAGAGCTAGTACTTGTGCATACAGCACCGTCGCTTCTAAGTTTGTTACGAACTACCGGGTTGATAAAAGTAAAGAAGGGAGTCTCAGGAATTGCAACATTATTGCTGCAATACTGGAGCCCACCACTCTTTTTGGTGCCATTGTCGGGGAAGCGTCAGAGTATTGGTACAAGCAGAAAAAAAAAAAGCAAAAATCAACCAAAAAGATTTACTTTCATGCCTTGTAGGAGTAGAGATAATTCAGAAATACGATTGCACAACACCCCCACCGCTTCACGTAGCCAACCTTCTTTCTTCTTCGATGGTTGTGATTAAAGAAACCCTAGGTGGACATCAAGACATATTTGAAGAACCTCTAGGGGAGAAGAAGAAGGAAACATTCCTCTGAAGCAAATGGCTACAAGCAGAAATGTTGGGAGCAGTACCTTGTCCAAGAACGAATTTGCAAATCAGATGGAAGATTTCAAAAGCGATATGAGGCAGTTTCTTACCATGCAACTAGATACCTTGCAGATCCAAAGGAAGCAAGAGGAAGCCAAGAGGGATTTTGTCATTTTTTGTCCCAGGTGCACTAGAAAGCATCCTAGGAACGAATGTCCATTGTACTCCATAGAAGTGTGTTTCGTCTGTGAAGAATACCATCCTACGTATTAGTGCCCTTCCTTGCCTGGACTTAAAGCTGCATATCAGAGAACCAAAGGAGCCACTGAATCACTCTATTTCATGAACCAAAGGAGGCCACATGGACCTATACCTTACCAGCAGGAACTGTAAGGGACATCTGAGATCTATTACGACCCCTATCAAGCCACTTCCATGCCTTCTTGGAGTCCCCTTGCTCATCCTTCCTGGTTCACACCTTCTCCTTGCTCCTTCACAGATCCATGTTATGCCCAACCAGCTGCTCATTCGTTTCACTCTTATGCTCAGCCACAACCTCAGTGGAATGCACCTCATCAGGGGTGGAGGCCCTAGTATAACTCTCCTCCCGCTCATTTGCCTCCACCACTTGTCCAACCACAAACCCATCCACATCCATCTCAAATATACACCCCCACTCAGCTACCCATACCACCATTTCCAAACCCGCACATTGGAATAGCTCAACACAATTGTAAAGCTGAGGCACAACATGTCCAAATGACTCCTCTTGAGCTCGATGATCTTCACCATAGCTCAGGAAGAGTATTGCAAAACAGAGATTATATTGACAACATTGAAGGACCAAAGGCAAAAGAAGATTTAAAAGAAAATATCAAAGAACCATGGGCTGCACTTAATGAAGAGAAGGCATCAAAATCAGAGATCGAGAGAGTTCCCTCATGGTTACCATCAAATCTTCCATGTATTCAAGAGAGAGATCAACAAAAAGAGGAAGATGAGAAAGTCATGGTAGAAGGTGACATGAAACATGATCCAGATCAGCAAAAGGACTAAGGATATCAAAGCTATATTGAGATATGGTTTCAGACGGTCACTAAGTTGCAACGGTACTCTCTTCCTCAGCGATGTTTGATCCCTTCAAAGTCAGATCATTTGGTCTCTGAAATCCGGATAGTTGTCAAAGCATGAATTTCAAGCCTCCACATCATGTTGTCTCTAATCTCGATGTGCACATGGTTCCATTGGAAGTGTTCTTACACTTGAAAATGATTTTGTTTTTCAAGTAGGGTAGGGTAGAAAAAAAAGTGAAAAAAGAGAAAAAATGAAAATAAGAAAAAAATAAAAATCTAAGGTGAAAACCTCCTCGGAGGTGCCTTAAATTGGCTCATTGATTGAAAACATCCATGAAGCGGTCAATGGGTTGGAAAGAAGAGAAAATAAAAAGGGAATAAGATCCCTGGGTGAAAACCTCCCTTGGAGGCGCCTAGGGCAGGCAATTAGAGTGAAAACCTCCATGAGGTGCCCTAGTTGTTTTTAAAAAAAAAGAGAGAAATAAAAATAAAAATAAACCTAATTTCCATTGAATAATTGCAAGTTGCAGCAAGGACATTGCAGGTCAGGAGGATCTCTCAAAACAAAGACAGAGGAAGTTTTGTGCCTTCTACAGGAAGTTCTGTGTTTTCTACAGGAAGTTCTGTGTCCTCTACAGGAAGCCTACAAACAAGCCAAAACCGATCTCGGAAGAGGACCTGAAGGCTAGGAATATGTCCATGAGGCCTGCAAGCATCCATGTTTCCATCCCTCACCCTTCTCCATCATTATTTCCATCTCATTGTGTTTCTTTCCTCAAAACTGTGTGTTCTACAGGAAGTTCCTGTAGAAATTATAGGATTTCTACTGAAAGCTAGAAATGGATTTCAAAAAGGTAGTTTGGTGAACATGATAGCTTCCTCAAGGGTTCAGAAGTCCTCCTGCAATCTTCAAACTCCTCCTCCATCATCTCCATGCCTGCATCACAGCCCGAGCTCACTTTTTTTTTTTTACCATGCAAAAACTTGCAGAATGCTTTGAAGAAAAAATACATAGAACATAATTTGTTTTTTCCCTAGCTTGAAAACTGTGCATCCATTTTCAAAACTGTTACAGGGGAGTTGTATAGGGATAATGGCAACATGCCCGAGAAATTTCAGCCAATTCCGGTGCACGGTTTCCAAGAAATCAGCCTCCATCACCTTCAACCATTTTTTTGTTTTTGCCATATCCGCGCATCCATTTCAAAACTTGTTTCATGGGGAGATGCACATGGGTGATAGTAGCCTACCCAAGCAGTTTCAACCGATTCCGATGCACGGTTTCTGAGAAATTGACCTCTGTAATATTCAGCCATTTTCCATTTTTCTCAAAATCCGTGTATCCATTGACCACCATTTTGGTATGGGAGGTGCATAGTGATAATAGGAACATGCTCAGAAAGTTTCAGATCGATCCGGTCTATCGTTCGGGAGCAATGGCGAAAACAAGTTTCTATCCTGTGGAAATTCAACATCAGCAGCTTGAGGGTGCAGATCTGAACGTGGAAACAAATTCTTGCAGCGTAGATCCAGCCAGAAGACACATGCACAAGAAAAACGGCCATGAATCAGCAACCAAGCCATCATGCAACCACATAAACAAATGCAGCAGCAAAAAGCACCTCACAGCAGCCACATTCGACTTCCAGGTACGTGACTAAACTCATTCCTCTTATTGCATGAATATAATTTGAGAATTGCGTGAACAATGAGATGGTTGTGGTTAAAAAAATCGGTGGCCAACCAACTAACCACCCTCATCCAGTTCTCTAGCACTCAGCCAGAAATCTTGCAGCATGGGTGTACAAGTAACTCACATGAAATAAAAAAAGAGGGAGTGTTGGTCGTTTGAACTCTAGCGCAACTGATCAAGAAGAAAACATACAGTTAATAAATAGCACTGCAGTCTGCATGTGGCCATGTACACCTGGCCACTTCACTCCCTCACCAAGAATCACGCCGCAATTTAAAATGCTTGGCTGAAACTCACACCACCTGTTGTTCATTTGCACTTGACTGAAGTATGCATCCTCCGCTTCCACAAAATGATGAACTAGTCGTCCTCCACCAGTTTCTACCTGTTTTCAAGATTCTGTTGTGTATCGGGCTCGCTCAAAGGCAGAGTGGCGTTCTACAGGAACCGGGGGGTCTTCTACAGGAAGTATGACATAGCCTTCCGAAACAGAGAAGCCTAGTTTTTCTTTGACAAATTTGGAGTCCCGAGAGAGTTAGGATCGAAAACACTCTTCCATGCATGATATACTCCAAAAAGGTGATGAATTGAGTTGTTTTGAATTGGAGGGTTAGAGGCAAGCTTGTCGTGAGTCAAAAACGACAGTTTTCCTGTGTTGCACGAAATTTCTCAATCGGTTCTGCGTCAATATTCTCCTCCACAGTTCCTATTAAAACATTTTTTCCCTATAGAAAAAATAAAGCACTGTGAGGGTTAACCTGTGCGTGAAAGATTTGAATTTACATAGTTATATGTATGCTGGTGATGGAAATTAAGCTCTGTGCCCTGTCTGTGGAAACCTAATTCTCCCTATTACACATGGACAGCCGAGTTTTGGGCAGCAAAAGCATTAGAACCAGGGAATTGGTGCAGATTAAACTCTAAACACCCGAGAAATCCGTTCCTGAAGTTCAAAGGGGGAAACCATCAAACAACAATCCATTTCTACTCAAGAGCACTAAAACAGAACACTCTCACCATGCCAGGAGGGTTTATCAGAAATGGACCCTCGGATGCCAAAAAATTCCGTGAACATCCTGCAGTAGTGGACCTCTTCACCCGTGCCAATTAGATGACCTTCTGTGATAAAATCTAGGGGCGTGATGATAAAATAACAGAGGAATTCCTGATGTCTCTGAAACCTAAATCAAAAACACTAGCCACTATAAATTTCAGAGGGTTGACCTTAAAGCTAACCCCTGAATTCATTAGTCGAGTCACTGACCTGCCATTGGGGATACCCTGGAGCAAAGAGGAGAGAGGACTAGGCCAAAAAGCCAAGAAAGAATTCTTCCTACCAGAGGAACAGTTTGCAGAAGATAAGAATGGGGTAAGGAGGACCAGTTTACATCCTCTGTGGAGTGAAGCCAGTCTCCAAATTACGAAATACATTACCTGTGAGGGGCGGTTCAATATTGTTTATGGCTATCATTTCCAGTTGCTAAAAGAACTAAGACATGGGTTGGATCTACCCCCAGAGCAGAAGTTAAGCATCCCCTATTTTCTCTTTCAATCATTGATTGAATGTGGCACAAAACTAAAGGAAGGGACACTAGATCAGCTAGCCCATCATGGGCTCATCAAGCTTCTAGTAGAGGATGGCCTCCATACCTACATTGTCCCCCTCTCTTGGAAAATTTTCTGCAATATGTCCAAAGATGATGGTATAAGAACTCTGTCCGTGGAACTCACCTCATCCAGCAGTGAAGAAGGGAAACACCTTGAAGCTGAAAAGAAAGCCAAGGGTAAGGAAACACAAGACAGACCACCACAGAAAGAACAAGAAGGGAAACGATGGAAAGGCCAAGCTGTTGAGCCCAAAACTGTGGGTGGAATAAAGGCACAAACACCAAGGGAGAAACAATTGAAAATCAGGGCAGAGAGGACTGAAAAAGTCCAAGCAAGTGAGGGCACACCCAAGGCAACCACAGCAAAATTAAAAGAGAAGGCACCCCCGGCCAAGCAGGCCAAACAGTGAAAAACGTTTCTACAAGAAGCCAGAAAACCATTTCTACAGGAAGACAGAAAATAGTCAGCACATGACTTTCTAGAGGAAGTCTGGAAAAAGGGCAGAAGAAGGGAAAATCGCCTGAGATTTTAGCCAGGGAGGCAGCAGCTGTGATGGCCACCCTAAGCACATCTCCAAAGCAAAAAGGGAAGCGAAAAAGGGAGCATTCCATGTACTTTAAGGCAAGAAGGAGCATGCGAATAAAAGGTGGCAGACCCTAGCCACAGTCAAAGGAGCCAATTACAATTGAGGACACCATAGCTAAACAAAAGGAAGAGTCTCCTTCAAAGAGATCCATCATCTATGAATGAGGAAGCCAAAAGCCTTCACCTAGAGAGAACAAATTAAGACGATGGACTCAAAGACAGTTCTACAGGAAGCTGAGACAGTTCTACAGAAGCTAAGAATTCTCTACAGGAAACTCGGGTTAAGCTAAGAGAGACCAACAAATTGGAGGAAAAGGTGGCCAAACGATCACAAGAAGAAGAAAAGACAAGGAAACATTTGATGAACAACAAAGAGAGGGCAAGTTGTAGGCTAAGGTTGAGGCGCTCACAAAAACTGCTACAAGAAAAGGAGCACAGGCAGTGGGAAGAAGTAGGGAGGAAAGCATGGTTTCATGACCGAGAAAAGGACATCACTTCAAAAGCTTGGCATGACAGGGAGGCCACCAGGGCCATCAAAGATGAAGAGATAAATTAGTTGCTCAGAGGATGAGCAACACTTTCAGTAGGGGGTGATGATGAGCCCCAAAAGTGGATAATTATATGGGCTCATTCAGCCTCCTAATTCGACTTAATCCACCATTCTCATTAGTTTATTACATGTTTTTTATTATATTTATGCTAATAGAGTGAATTGGGTTAGTCATTATGCCAACAAGTCTAATGTGTGCTTTATGCAGTCTTTTTGGTCAATTTGGAAACAAAATCAAAGGTTTAAATGAGCACTTGGCAGCCAAATTCGTGGAGAGGATTTTTAGGAAGGTGTCCCTTTCATTTATGGGCCCTTACCTCAAATTCTCCACCATCAGCTCGAAGTTCAAGGGCCACCAAATCGATTGTCACAAGGGCAGCCAAGCAAGTCAAGTAGGATTGTTGTTAACTGCAAGTTTTGGGCAGCTGAGTCCCTAAAGTTTAGGAGGACTGTTGGGGTCCTCAATTTGTATAAATAAGAGGGCTTAGGGCCTCATTTGAGTTAGTCACTTTTTAGGCAGAAGTTAGTTAGCTTGTAGTTCGATTTTAGTCATTTTTTAGGCAACAGATTAACTTTGCATTTCAGCACATTTTCAAGCTTTTCCTTGTGGACAGTTTTTTGGAATGTAACTATTCTTTTGATCAATAAAGATGAATCCAGCTTTGCACCAGCTCTAATCTCTCTTAGGAGGCTGTAGCTCTTGGGGTTTTGGCCCAACCCAAGGGCCCAGTACTTCCTTTGTTTGCTTTCATGTGTCTTTGTTGCATTCTTAGAATAAAATCTGCTATTTAGATTAAAATATTGTTTTGTTACTTAAGTAGTTTTTGATGATTAAAATAGCTTTTCATGTTCAAATTTACTTGATAGGTTAATCACAGGGAAGATCTTCAGAAAAAGGCTACCAAGCACCTTGGATCTCACCTCCCCCTCAGTGGAATCATGAGCTGAGACCAAGGTGACCTTACTGCCACCAAAAACGTTGTTTTGCTTTGTCATGCAATCCTTAGTGTTGGAATTCTCATTTGCAGACGCTGATATTAGTTGTGTTTAAATGCTTTAGTTTATGATTGCTTAGTTGCATAGTTATTTCACGTATTTCATTTCGAATAAACTTCTGTTCATTTCCTTTTGCTGTTACTTAGGTCAAATTAGAGTGAAGTAACTAGGTCATAGGTTTTCTAAGCGTTTGTTTGTTAAGCTTGGAAAATAACTTGCAGAGCACCTATCATACTTCTTCATTTGCCCATACTCCATCCAACCTACCTGCTTCATCTTATATTTCAGATCCTTGCCTTACCTTTGCCACGTTCCCTTACGTTGACCTACTTTCCATATTATTGTGTAGCATTGCCTTATCTCTCCTTGAACAAATCCAACCATCTACATCTTCTCTCAACTCCATCCACTAGTCCTTGGACCACCTCAAACCCTTATCCTACCTCCATACCCACTCCTTCATCTTTCTTCATCCATCCATCCTCCAAAATCCCATTTCTGAACATCCTGTAGAAAATCACAAAACATCCTGTAGAAATTCTAGAACATCTTGTAGAACCCCTGCAGACTTCATGTAGAAGCTCACGAATGAGGTTTCTTGATAGCAAAACTCTGTGAAACTCTCTAGAAGGGTGTTAGGGACCCCTTAGGCCCTCTTTGAACCTTCCCGACCTCTTCCAAGCATTTCCTCTCGCCGATTGACCTCTGCACAGTAAAAAATAGTGAAAACACATGCATGATAATTCTGACAACTTATTCAAAAATACAAAAAGATGTTTTCTTCAGATAGAAGTAGCTTAGACACATGTGTTTTACCTTCCTAGAAGTAATGACATCTCTTTTAGTAGCTTGCATCCTATTTTTCGCATCAATAGGACTAGCTGGTAAAATTAGAGTTTGCTAGGGTTTGCGCTTTCTTTCAGCTTTTCAGTTTCTTTTTGCAAGCAGATTAGCTTCCTTCGAGTTAGCTTCCATCCATCAGTTAATAAGCTTCTTCTCAGAGCTCATAAAATTTGGTTTGAGCCCCTAGCGGACTTATGCCAGCTGACCAAAATAGTTGTGGCAAGAGCTAGTACTTGTGCATACAGCACCGTCGCTTCCAAGTTTGTTACGAACTACTGGGTTGATAAAAGTAAAGAAGGGAGTCCCAAGAATTCCAGCATTATTGCTCCGATACTAAAGCCCACCACACATCATTAATAATATTATATATTAATCATAATTATTGTAATATTTATATTATTTATAAAAATATCAGATAAAAAATTCTAATAAAATATATAACCAAATTAAATAATAACAATAAAAAAAATTCTATATAAATATATATAACCAATTAAATAATAAAATAAAAAAATTACCGCTCTTATTTCCTCAATATCAGCTTATACATAAGCACAAACAATCAAGAAACAAAAACCATTGATTAACTTTTATATATTATAAAGATTCTTCTCGCTACACTGCACCGAATAAAAAAAAATATAAGTTTATAACTAAATAAGTAATAAAACAAATATTCTATTATTTTTTAGATTGACAAAATGACGGCCCTTGTTTAATTAATTCGAACTTGAATCATGTGATTAATTTGAATTTCCATAGAATATGGATACACCGTTTAATTTGAAACGTTTGCAATAAATAAATTTAAATAATATAATAAAATAAAATGTATTTTTAATTTGAAAAATGTAATAAGATAAGGATACAAAACTGAAAATAAAAAAAATTATATAATAAAACTAAAAATAAAAATATAATATTAATAATAAACTATAAAATAAAATGTATATTTTTATTTATACAATATATTAAAAATAAGATTGAACATTATTGATAATATATATATTAATATAATTAATATAATATCTATAAAATATAATTAAAAAAAAAAAAAAAATAAAATATATAACTCAATTAAATAATAATGCACATGAGTTGCAAAACTCTTATTTCTTATATCATTATAATACTCTAAAACAACAAAAATAAAAACAAAAACCACCGTTAACCTTTATTATTTTATATCAAGATTCCTCTAATACACTTCAATACTAAAAACGAAATAGATTTATAAATTGAATAAGATAATAAAACAAAATACATTTATTATTTTTTAAATTCACAAAATGACAACCTCGTTAACGGTTTGAACTTAGCTCACAAATTTAACAGAGAGACAGAAGAAACGTAATAGTAAATTTTTCCTAAGCCAAAATGATGTGATTGATTCGATAAAAATAAAAATAAGTAAAAGTCATTGTGTTCTAATCCATAGCATACCCGTCTCGAAAGTCTTCTTTTCTCAGTGTTTTCGCTTCATTCTCGACCCTAAACATACATTTTCGATTTTCCTTTCCTTACTCGTATGGGTTATGGATTTTAATTGTGTTGAAGGTTTTCTTATTATTATGGGTTATTTTGACCTAGTGATTGGTTCAAGTAACAAGTATTATTGGTTTTATTGTGATATATAATAAAATAGTGAAATGGAACTATTTAAGTTTGAAGTTTGAAGTAAAACTAAAAAATAAATTTGCATATATATGTAATTTATAATGGATTAAGATGTATTTAATAAAATGAGTTAATAGTTTTATAAAACAGAGAATTTATTTCCTATAATTAAATGTTTATAATAGTTTATTTTAGAAAGCAACTTATTTATTAAGATATATTATTTTTATTGCTTTTTGAAGCTAGAAATCTAAAATTAAAGAATGCAAACTATATCTAAATTTTCTCTGTCAAAAACAAAACTAAAAATGAATTACTTGTATATGACAAAATTCCACAATTTCCCATGGTTATCAACATACTCCCCCTTATGGGAGACATCATGATATTATCTTGAAGTGCCAAAAAGTAGACTTTTGCAAGGATATAATGAAACTGTATACTAGGTGTTCTTAAGTCTTTATCTACCTTAGCTTTACTTAGTTTGCACCAAATCTCAAATGAAACAATACATTAAATCCAAATATTTTGTCCCAGTACTATGATGGACTAAATTTTTGGTCAATTTGACGACAGTAATATTATCACAAAAAAAATACTTAGGTTGCATTTGTTTACCTCCAATTTTCTTCTAGAACATTTATAATCCATGATGTTTATGTACCTACCAATGTCACTGCAACATCTTCGCTTCTACGGGTGAGAGGGCAACAATGTTTCTTTTCTTCATGTTCCAATTAATTAAACCTGAAGCAAAAGAAAAACAATTACCATATATAGAATTTCAGTCATCCAAACTACCTCCCAAATCAAAATCACTAAAACCAACAAGATTAAAACTTTTAGAAGTGTAGTAATGATTACCAAATTTTAGAGTGTCTTTGGCATACCTCAAAATCTTTTAGCTACCTTCATGTGTATTTTGGATGGTTCTCATGTATCTTGAAGCAAGAGATTTATAGAATAATCAATATAAGGTTTTGCCTGAGTTAGAAACATCAAACTTCTAACAATACTTATATAAGTCTTCTTGTCAACTTTTTCAACATCATCATCTCTACACAACAACTGGTGTTGGTTTACAATCAACCATATAATTTTTCTTCAATCCATATTTTGCATACTTTGTTTGACAAATGAAAATTTCATCCTCACTTTAATAAGCCTTCATTCCTAAAAACTATTGCTCGAGACCAAAATATTTTATCTCAAATTTATTCATTGTAGCAATTTTGAATTCATCTTCATGTTAGAATTGCTACTCATATACAACAAATCAACTTACCATAAGAATATCATTACTTGAACTTGTATTGTAGTAAAGGATAAGTTTACTCTTCTTTTGTAGCCATTCTCCTGAACATCCATCAGTCTTAGAATACCATGCTCTTGGTGTTTGCTTGAGGCCATGCAAAGGCTTCTTCAACTTGTAGATTTGGTGTTCTTTTCATTGCACTTCAAAACCTTGTGGTTATTCCACATAAACTTCTTCTTATAAGTAGCCATTCAAAAAGACACTTTTCACATCCATGTGATGAATTCTCCCAATGTGATACCTCTATGTGAGTCCTTTAGAAACTAATCATTCTTTGTGTCTTTCAACACTCCCATCACTATTGTAGTTACTCTTGTAGACTTATTTGCTACCAATTGTTTTCTTGCTATGTGGATGCTTTGTAAGTATCCAAATATAATTCATGTTAATAGAATCTATCTATTCTTGTATTACTTGCATCCAAACCTCATTAGTACATGCATCTTCAAAAACATGATGGTTCAAAATTAGCTTTTGAAAGGCAAGTAGAATTTACTATCTCACCTCTTCATATGTTTGACTTGTACTCTTTTCATAAACGCCACTTAATCTTCTTACCTTACGCATAGAACTTGAACGTAAAGTTAGGCTAGCACTTGGAATTGAGGACCTAGATGAGAGGCTACTTAATGGATTTGTAACACTTGGAATTTAAATATTAGTGGGTTGCTCATGATCAATATATTTTGACATCTCAACATGGCCTTTATTATGACCATAAACTCACTATTCATCCTTGATTTTCACAAAATAAAACCAACTCTCTTGTGAACTAAAAGTAATGAGATATTATGACATACCCAAATGTCTAAGTGAATTAATTGAAGTAGATAATAAGCCTCCCATACATGCATTTTGAAAATTTCTCTCTTTTCATTTTCTTTTAGTACATCCCTCACAAACCTCCTTGTGTTCTTGAATCTTAGAAAAACTATAAACTAATGCTTTTAATGTTAGAAGATCAAACTATGAAAATTTCAATATACATACTTAATATGCCACAACCCACTTTTGTACTTATATCCCATATTAGAAATATTATTGTTATGTTCTCTAAAGTTCAACTTGAACAACATCCTATTCTTTAACATATACCCAACAAGAACCACCTTATTGAGTTGATTCTTATAATAAATTGTTGATTTTCAAACACCAAAATGTAATTATTTCCAACACTCAATAAATTTAATTGTGGAGTGTAATAAATGGTTTTAACAATTTTCATACTTTCTTTAGTATAGATTTCCATTATTCCTTTTGCAACAACATATAATGTTTTGTCATCAACGGACTTGGACTTGGCCCTAGATTAGAAACTTTCATCCCTTTTGAAAAAAAACTCCTTATTTCTTGACATGTAGTCAAAAAACCAAGAATCTACATACTAATAATATTTAATACCATGTGTATCTTTGTCGTAAGATAAATTAAATTGTTAAATTGTTCCCATGTATCTCTGCATCATCTTATTGAGAATAAATAACAATTTTATTAATATTACCTTTTTCTAATAGACTATCCTCTTCAAAGTGACTATTCTTATTACAATGATAAAACTGGATATTTCTCCAAATGAATCTCTCAAACTTTCACTTTCTTGGTAGGACAATAAGAGATCCAATTAGGTGATCAAAGGGTAGAAAAATCCTTTCTTTCTTCAACAGTTACTGCAACATAATTCCACCTTGGTGTTAGAGAGGTCAACATTTTTAATCACAATTTTTTTTTGTTTATATTTTCTCCAATAATAGTCATCTTACTGACTGCATCTTTTACTCTCACACAATAGACACTCACATTTTATTCTCAAATTCTTTTTTCATTGTTTGTAATTTGACAACATTGACTTAATTAGTGGGGCTTGGTAAGCTTCTTATAGAATCTTCCAACCATCCTCAATCTTCTTTGCACCTACAATTCTTGGAAATATGTTTTTGTCTAAAACTATTTGAATGTGGAATAAAGCTTGAGTATTTTTTCTTTGTATTCTTCTTCTTAACAACTTTATCACTGGTTGTAAAAATGTTCCAACAAACTTGCTCTAATAATATGTTTTCACAATTTCTCATAAATCTCTTTATCAAAAAATTCATATCTTAATGCATCAATAATCATAATTACTTCCATCAACTTTTAAAATAAAAAAATAAAATTGTATATTCAGTGAAGTATTAAATTCTATTCAAGACTGATGTTTGATCGTGCTAGCCAATGTATTCTGGATTCTCGGGGTTTGAGCAGGCTCTATCATTTTCTCGTACTGTTTAATATTGATATGAAGTTTAATACTGATATGAAGAAACATCCGGATTTACGGTTGGGTTTGAACATTGTTTCTTTTCAATGCAATTTATGTTTAATTGGTTGATTTGGATTTAGGTTAGAAATTTTTTGGAATTGGAAATAATAATTTGAAAGTGGGAAATTTGTGGGTTAAATTTGGCAGATGGGTTTATTATTTGGACTCCTTTTCCCAAAAAATTAACTAATTTCTATTTTTATGCCCCAATTTTATAGGATAAAAATATCTTAAAGGGATATGTCAGGGCTTTGTGGTAGTTGTTAATAAAAATATTGAAATTTATCCCAAAAAACAACTGATTTTCTTGTTAAAAATGAATGCAATTAAAGTGGATATGTCAGGGTTTTGGGGTGGTGCTTTTACAAATGACATTTAGTGGTCCAGATTCATCATTTCCCATATTGAGGGGGCATCCATTAACTGACAATTTTGCACATATGATAAGACGGCCATGCGAATAAGATGGTTGGAGGCTCAAAATATCGTTACGTTCGGATTACGAAGCCGCAATTCACATGAATAAGGGACAATCTTTTCAATCCTCACTCGTCTCATTCACATGTATAATCAGCTTTGTGGCATGATCCTCCATGGCGGCCCGTGACGCCGCCACCCGACATTCGTTATCGTAGCTTGCATGCACGCTGTAAACCAAATAGAAAACTATCGCGACGGCGGAGAAGATAACGAAGCGCAAGTATGATTTCTTGCCCAGAGAACCCAACAAGAAGACGTTGAGGAAGATGGAAGCGGCGGCTATCCAGGGCATAAAAGGCACGTCCCACTCTCGCGGTTGTTTGGTCTGTGGAACAAGGGCCGCAAAAGAATACGTGACGACGATCGCCGCAACGCCGCAGATGGCAAAACCCCAGAGTCGCCCACGGCCCAATTGGAGCTTCCACAGAGAACTGAATGCAATGGCGATGCAAGAAAACGCCGTGAGGAATGCGACGGTGGGGCACGGATTCGTCTTCTTCCCGATGACTGCATAACGTTTGTAAATGAGAGCGTTGGCCACCATGTAGGACACAAAAAGCGTCCCTATGGATATTAGGTCTATTAAAATGTCCAGATCGGTAAACAGCCCTATCGCCGCAGTGCAGATTCCTAAAAAAAGACACGAAAGTAAAACGATATTGGATATAGGGAGATTATTATCTAATCATACTTGGTAGGCAGGAAAGGATTAAGAATCAGAATGGAAACCTAACCGAGAAAGATGGATGCGCGAAGGGGTGTGCCAGTCTTGGAATTGACTTTGGCAAACCAGTCGGGTATCACGTGGGACCGCCCAATGACACACATATAACGTGCCTGTCCTAGCATAGCCACCATTAGTGACGTTAGAATCCCAAAACTCGCTCCCGCTCCCACCACATTTGATACCCAACCCCACCCTGGGTCGTTTCCGAAGGCCATCGAGAATGGGGCATCTTTATTTATCTGCCGAAAACCCCATGAGCAAAAATATAAATGTATATTCAAGATATATCATATGAAAATCGCTTAGTTGAGCTTTTAGAAAGCTATGGAAATTCTGGTTTTATTTAGAGAAAATCTGACAAGGGTTTTGTAAATCCAAGTTATAGTTGTTAAACTTCAAAGTTTTTGATGGTGCTGAATCTTTTTCCACCATTCAAAAAAGATTCACACGCTACCTCTACAAGATTTTTTGAAATATTTTTGCCTTGATTTCGACCACTTTTGGCCATCCTAACAATTTCTCTGCCTCATTAGAAAACTCCTATAAAAATAATATAAAAATTAACAACATGCATTATTTTTGTCTATTTGATAAAAATAAGTTTAATCACATTATTACTCTTATAGTCAATATTGAGAAAAATCTAACATCTAAAAACATGTAAAAATAAGTATTATTTGACAAAAATAAGATCAATCAGATTACTAATTTTCTAACCCAAACTCATACATGATTTATTGAGAAAAATGTAACATCTAAAACCATGTAAAAATAAGTATTATTTAAAAATAAGATCAATCAGATTACTAATTTTCTAGCCCAAACTCATAGCCTAAAATCCTACCTAAAAAAATCGTAACCAAAAACCCTACATACCCTACATTGAAAAACGTTTCCCATGAAAATGAGTTAAAGTTATTATTGTCCTCATCATTTAAACTACTCAACAATGCAAAGTAATAGTCCAAGCGTTTAGGAAATTGTATAACAATCCAAAGTAATAGTCCAAAGCGTTTAGCAAATTGTATACCATATCATAGGGAACCAATGTGCACATCGCCATAGCCATGAGGCAATATAGCACAGTGACAATAATGACAGAGCCAGAGACCCCGATGGGGATATCTGTGGCGGGATATTTAACTTCCTCCGCCATGGTGGAAACGGTATCATATCCAATGTAACTGAAATAAACAATGGCCGCGGCATCGAAAACTCCATTTACACCATACGGTGCAAAACCCCCTAGATTTTTTGGATCAGCCGGATGTGTCAAATTTTTAACGTGTCCCTTGGCAAAACCGATGACAATAATGAACAAGATGAATCCCAGATGCAGCACTGTGAGTACCATATTAACAGCCGAACTGTCCTTTGTGCTGCCAATTAAATCGAAATAAACTGTCAGACTCCATTAACCACAAATAGTCCTATCATAACAGAAGAGCAAAGATGGGAAAATAGATACCTGTAGCAGATACAGATTGTAATCATAAGAATAAGGGCCACTGCTATAAGATCTAGCTCGTTGAAGACATCAGGCAAGCCATGCACTTTGAAACGCCATTGATCGACATTCTTCAAGCCAATAGCAGAGCCGAAATACGATGTAAAGCTTCGTGCAACAGCAGCATTGGAAACAACATATTCCATTATAAGATTTGCACCAGTAATATACGCTGGGAATTCCCCTGCAAAGAAACACCCTCAATTGAACAATTCTTTAATTGATGTGACAGGCAGAAAGAAAAAAAATCAGAATCAGAAATGAACGAGACATACCGAATGTGGTTCTGAGGTAACTGAAAGCTCCCCCTGCAACAGGCATGGCGACGGCAAACTCGGTGTAACAAAAAGCGGAAAGAAGAGCCGAGACGCCAGCTATGGCGTAGGAAAGGATAGTGCTTGGGCCTGCTAGGGTTCTGGCTGCTTTGCCGGCGGTGACAAAGACACCAGCCCCAACCATGCCTCCTATACCTAGGGCGACCAGATCGAACCACCTCAAGCTCTTCCGCATTTCTGTGCCGGAATAGGCTTTCACTTGCGTTAGTTCCTCCTTACAGCTCGTCACAGCACCGATGCGTTGCATGAGCCTTCTCGGTGTATCCAGCAACGCAACACTGTATGCTCGCGGACTTGAAAACGATCCTCCCTTCTCTTCCATCCTTGGACACAAATCTAGGTTTACAGAGCAGAAGAGGAAGAGTATGCGATTATGCCAGAACACGAAATTTTCTTTGAAATCTTCACAAACAGAGATTTCACAATGTGGAACAGAGCCCAGACAAAAGAGGGAACGAAAGTAGGTGGATTCAAATTCGTTATCACAGGGATGGAACCATGGAACCTTGACTCTCTCCCTCACACGAACAACCCAATAAAATAGGACAAAATGACAAACCCTGCTGCTAAAATTTATAGTGCACAAGTTAACCTTGCAGCTACCGAATACACACTCTGCAGACGAATAGCGAGAATAGTCAAACAACCGCCAGTCAGCAGCATTTATTAGTGAATAATCACCAATTGGGTCATGACTGATTAAAAAATAAAAACTATCCTCGGATCGGGGTGAGTGAAAAGAACTTATCTATTCCAGGTTGTTTTCTAGCAATGGTGAAGGAAAAATTAAACGAGATCACACACAGACAAGCAACCTCGAACCTCCCCGTCATTGGGTTTTGCACGCCATGTTTGAGGGCATGCACCACACATAACCGACTTTCATGTTAATGTCGTTAATTGAGACATACACTCCATGGCTTCACTTTCGAGGAAAGATTTGGATAAAAAAAAAATTTATCATCATAAATTTTATTTAGAAAAAGCAGAAGATAAACGTATCATGCATTAACCTTGACAACTGCATAAATGTCTTTACGAGGAACTCAATATGAATTGCCATCTGCACCTAGATCCCAATGTGTTTAAAAGATATAGTAATGATGTCCCATATAGCATCATCGTATTTGGTTGGAGATTGTTGGAATATCTAATTTTTATTTGTTTTTAGTTGTGTTTTTAGTTGTGATTTTTACTAAGTAAAAGAGTTTTTTCTTAATAGTTACGATCTATTTCCACAAACAAATAACGCAACCCTCAAGAACCAGTTGAAATTGGCATACCAGTGTTCTTGCTAAGGCACTAGACTTTCCAAAAATCTATCAATCTAAATTAATAGATAGCAAATCATAAATGGCAGACATGAAGTTACCTTTGCTTTCAAAGTATTGTTGAAGGAAAGTACAGGGACCTTGAATTTTTTACAGGTGCAGATAGATCTGTGTATGATGATGGCCACTTTGAACGCATAGGTAATGTATGGACTGCAGGTGGACACATCATCTGCGTATACTTCACAACAGATTAATGCAATGGCGATTTGTTAATGCCAGAGCAGAAGCTGCCATGAATGCTCAGAAAGTCACAGCTAAGAATTGCTTTACAATGTCTGGGTTACAATTTCAGAACTGCGAAATTATGTAAGAATGAAGCGAATTAAGCTGCTGGACGCTGCGTACTAATCTGGATTGAGCTTGAATGCGAGGAATGACAAAGTCTTTAGAGCTGGAATGGTGTTTAGTGTTGCACTTGGGCTTCAGAATTTATCAGACGGTAGAGATAAAGAAATTTGATGTTTGGTTAATCTAAAGTTTATTTTTTTATTTATTGGAATCATGGATAAAATTATTGTGCCTTATTGAGTCTAGCTTACTCAATTTAGGTAAGGTTATTTTGTTAGAATTAGCGACTCTAACAAATAACAGATTAAGCATGGGGTTCCAAGATTTAATTGACAAAGAAAGAGATGCCCAAGATGTGAAATCTACAGCAACAATGATCTAATTGTGGTAGACAGCGAGGTGAAAGTGTGAATTTGTTCTTGTTTGTGGAATAGACTCTATTTTGTTGTAATGTGAATCACTGTTGTAATGTAAGCAAGTCTAGGATGTTTTATTATGGGTTTTTGTAAACTATGTACCTGGTAACTCCAAAATTGGAGTGTGTTGTAAGCCTTCTAAGGCATGTGTATCCCCATACAGTTCGTGGTAATCTAGAAACCACTAACAAAGTGCTTGGTAGCATGGTTGAGGGTGATCCGTTAAAACCCAGAACATGGTTACAGCTAATCCAACAAAACCCGGGTTAACAATGTTGAAGGGGGATTTAGGCACAGGTACATATATGCAGTTATAATGGTTGGAAGAACCATGTATACGAAGGACATCCTACAATACTTGCGGTTGCAGCGGTTATTACCCATGCATTCCGATAGACAGTTGTTCATTTATATGGATATCAACATATTCTTTTTTGGTATATTTGACCACAAATAGATTTTGCAAACTGATATTGAGACAAGTACTCATTAAGGGGGAGTGTTGGAATATCTACTTCCCACTTGTCTCTAGTTGTGATTCTCACTAAGTAAAGGAGTCTGTTCCTAGTAGTTAGGATCCATTTCCTAGTTTGGTGTGTGGTTGAGAGATTTCCTCAACCAACAAATTATGTGTCCAAGATAGTGTACCTATCTTGAGACAAGGCTTCTTACATATATGTAATTGCATTTGATTAATAAAATGAATCTAGATTTTCAGTTTTTAAATGAGATCATGAAGAAAAGATCCACATAGGTTGCCTTTTGTCTCATAGGGAAAGTCACTTCCCATTTGCTATTGCATTTTCCTATGTGGTAGGGAAGTTGTGACACTTTATCTACCCAGGGAAAGTTCTTATCAAGCCAAGGATAGTGATGGGTTGAGTGGCTATAACACTGTCTATCTCGGAAAAGTTATGCCACTTTATCTACCTAGGGAAAGTTCTCAACGCCTAGGTGGTTTGTAGCCTTTCTAGGTCTCACATGAGAAGTTGATGCTTTGTAACATGTATTATTGGACTTGGGGAGCAAGTTTACTTGGTTAGTAATGTGTATTTCACTACACTTGCCCTCCCAACGAAAATTCATACTTATCATATCTTCTAGATTGAAGGATGTTTGACTTTTTATACGCAGTTGTACAATTTTTAATTGTTTTTAAACCTAAAATATAATAAAGATTTTTTAATTATTTTTAAATATAAAATATGGTTTAAATAATTAATTGTATTAATTTTTAATATGAAATATAGAATGAAAGTGCTTCCCGCAACTCTTAAATAAAAGAGGTTGAATGTATCAACATTGTCCTTAGCTAGTGTTTCGAAATAGGTTAGAAATTAATGACATATTTACTTAATAAATTATTTTTAATTAATTAATTAATAGGGACGGAAAGTTGATCTCTAATAACACAATTAGATTTTAATTAATTATCAAATAAGGATCGAGAGAGGACCTGGAATAAATCTGGATTATATTTTAGTTAACTCATAAATAAAAATGGAAGGTTAATTTGGATTAAATTTTTCCCAGTTTACATGATCATTTTAGTGTTTTTTTTAAACGTAATTTTAATATTAAAAGTCCATTAATAATTATAGGACGGAAGGTTAACTTGGAATAAGTTTCCAGATTTATGTAATCATTTTAGTTTCTTTTTAAACGTAATTTTAATTTTAAAAGTCAATTAATAATTATAGGATGGAAAGTTAACTTGAATAAGTTTTTCAAATTTTATGTGATTATTTCAGTTTTGGAAGTAATTTTAATTTTAAATTTATTTGAACATTGTAATAAAGTATTTAGTTTTAATGATTATTTTTGTTTAATTTAATGTTTAATATTTTAGTAATGATATTTTTTTAATAAATTGATTTTTATTTTTTGATTAGTCAAAATTAGAAGTGCAGTTTTTTATGTTATTTTGTTAAGTGAAATATGGGTTGCTCTTATTGAAGCAACTTCTATGGTGTGAGTCATAAGGTATTCAAAAAATTTATAGAAGAGGGCACATGGTCTTAGGTTCTGTAATGACATATTGCCCAAAAGAAAGAAGACTTGGATGCAACAAAATAACAAATGGTTTAGTAAATAGGGTATTTTCTTAAACATGTGGCCCACAAACAATAAAGAGACGAAATCTTTTATTATAGATAAGTTCCATAAGCGTACTCTTCGGGTGAGGTAGTGAGAAAGAGAAAATACTATATTGAAGAGTTTAATCCCACTCATAATCATATACAAAAAGCGTACATAGCGGTCAATATTTCATGGAGAGTCAAAATCCTTATTGCTCAGATAAGGACTAATTCAATGCTCAAAAAGGCCAAAAGAAGTGTGGGAAGAAAAAGTATGTATTTTTTGCTCTTCCAAAAATGTGGAAATAGAAAAAAAAAATTATTTTAGAATGTGAGACCTTCAAAGGCAACAAGGAAAGTTATGAAAATATTCTGGTAGCTAGCTCTTGGGATAATTTACATAGCAAGAGGTTTGTCGAGAAGTTGGGAGCATTTATTGTGAAGCTTCACAGGGAAATGGTTGAATACAAGAATTAAATGGAGAAGCAATTTGTCCCATAGGCTATGTTTAGCATCGTGGATGTTAAAATAATTTATTGTAGAATTTGAGTGCCCTAGGGGGATTTCCAGGGTGCTCAATCCATTTATGTATTCAAAAATGCATTTTAAACAACAAAAAATCACATTCTTTCTTGGAGTTGTTTTTCCAGATTCAGGTGAAAATGTCTATTTCATCAATATATTATATATCCTTTTAGTTTATTTTTATTAGATATATTATATTGAAGTTTTAAATTTTCTAGTAATTATTTTTTCATTTTTTTAAAATATGATGATATAAAATGTTATAGTTCCCATATTTCTAAGAACTTTGGCTGAATTTTAGACCATTTAGATCAATTTAAAATACTTTTTTGGGAAAACATGTAGAGAAAGAGAGGAATCCCTTTCACCACTTTCATTGATCATGAAAATGCATACTCTTGAATAGTTTAGTGGACATAACTAAAGTTTACTAAGATTCCACTTTTACAACTATTTCTATCACCCTCCCTTAATGGAGAAATGAATTCTCCATAATTCCTTGTTTGTCTCTATATATTATAGATTTATCCTTTCTGAGAGAGTACATTTTTCACATTATCATTTGTATCACAATACATCATATCAATTTATTTTGTGTGAATATTTTCTCTCACAAAGTGATGTTGAGTTTTGTTTTGCTTTGATTTTGCATGATAAATTGATTTTTGATGCAGAAGCATCTAGCTAAGGGAGGTTATTGCTGGAGTATTTGCCTTTGCAAACAGGAGTTTCACTTATTTTTTTAAATTCCATTTAAATTTCTAGTTAACAGCATTTAGGACCTTATGTTAAGTTTAAGGATGTCTTGGCCACTATTTATTTTTTTATTTTTATTTACCGTTCCTTTATTTTGTTTCAAATTAAGTTAAGAAATATAGGCAAGGATGAACAATTATCGATGAATAACTAAAATGTAACTATTGACAGTTTAAATAATTGTACAATGATCTTTAAGAGAAAAAAGGAAAAACCCACTGTAATCATCATCATAGTATTGAATAGAAGTAAGCATGTAATCATTTTCAAAAACAAGAAAGTCTAAATCCATATATTGCAGCATAAAGTTATTTTCTTCCTAACTTAATTAAATTCATGTATCCATTCCATAACGGTGACAGAGAGTGAATAATTAATACAAAGGCAAGAAGAGTACGTGGACGAGTTCAACAAAACAATAGAGAGGGTTGCAACAGAGTTGAATACCACCAAAGATCTATAGGTACCCACAGAACTCGTAACATTTCCAATTACCATTTACTTTTCAAAAATTTGTGTATATATATAGATATCAAAAATTTACAGTCCAAGATATAGTTCTAAAAACAAGCTACGACATAGAGGCCCTCTGTAACAGTGCCAAATACAATCACCATAGAGCCGACATAAATACAATCCATTAATTAACAGCCTGGAGGCATAAAGACACCAGCCATAACACAGTGAGGCTGAAACCATAAACCCTCAACAACATATGCAGACTACCGACATCAAACGCTTCGAATAGATAGACAGAGAAACAACAAGGAGCGACCCTACCTGATACAAGCGTAGGTGTTAGGGCATGAGACCAACAATCAGTGAGCCGAGCCATTTACCTGTGTGGCCACTAAGCAAGGCCATTAGAACCCAACAAACAGAGCCTTAAAAACAAGTAATGAAAATAGAGTAAATTTTTTAAGGGGAGACAACTTACCAATGAAGTTGAGCCTTGCTAACAGAAAAAGGAAGTCGCGGACCAAGGTCACAGTCGCAGAGTGCCCACTGCTCACAAGGAGCAAGAACAATCAATAACGCTAGAAAACGAGGCATAATTTTAAGGCATGGAGGGAGAACTTACCTCTGGTTGAATGCCGGATGAGAGTTGAGAGTCGAGCCACCCCACGACCATGACCTGCAACAAAATGCCAAGCAAACAGTCAAACAACGAAGCGAATGCTTTAATATCAACGACATAATTGAAACCAACATACAACAAAGACCCACAACCAAAATCATAACTAGAGCCAAACAGACGGAGACCAAAGACTGAGACCAGGGGTTCCACACTTGAAACTTCGAAACCATTGCCAAAACAGGGAACATCATCAAAGAGTGCAAGTAGATACCCTCTCGGAGAACCATCCCCAGGGTTGGACAAGCAAAACCCTCGTGGAGAAGCAACCTAAGACCAGAAGCCGAGACCTCAATGGAGTAGCATAGCATTAGAGCAACAATAGAATGGTCAGGGTTAGGGTTACATCGAGTTAGTGAAGAGGCGAGAGAAGCAAACCCGAGGAGAGGACAGTTGTCCTCACGACATTAACTTCCCGTACCACGCCATAAAGTCAACCAACCATAAAACAATCATCCCTACAATCAACATTTAAATTATATGCCATAAGTGATCAGGGCTAGTCCCATCAATTTTTTGGTATCAGAGCAAGTTTAAATTGTTTTTTTTACAAAATGGAAGTCAAAAGAAGAGGTCATGGCAGAGCTATTCGAAGAGTAGCAGATGAAGGATTGAGAGAAGAGATTAGGATCCTGAATGCCTGTTTGTTAGCAGTAAAAACAGGAAGGAGAAGGGGTCTAGAATGGGGAGATGACAGTGTGGAAGAAGCTGCAGTTACGACAGATGGATCAGATGTGGAAGGACTTGAAATCAGATTGTTGAGGTCAGTTTTATTGGCTAGCAGTAAGCCAAAGCCTGATATTTCAAACTATGATGGTAGTTTGTCCATAGAAGTGTTGTTGGATTGGATTAGTGAGTTAGACAAATAATTTGAATGTGAGGAGATCAACAAAGATAGAAAAGTTAAATTCGTTTCCACCAAGTTGAAAGGACATGCAGCCTTATGGTGGGACAATGTCCAAGCAGAGAGGAGAAGATTAAATAAGCTACCCATTAAAAAGTGGACCAGCATGGTCACCAAAATAAAGGGTAAATTTTTTCCCAAAGATTACCAAACTGCTCTATATCGGTAGGTGCAGAATTTGAAATAGAGGAATGACGATGAAAGAATATACCAAAGAATTTTATCGAGTGAATCTGAGAGCAGGTTACATTGAAGACACCCTAGAAAAAACAATAAGGTTTGTGAATGGCCTAAGGCTGGAGATATTGGACGAGATAAGTATTATTTCTCCAAAAATCATAGAGGAAGCATACTAGAGTGCCTTGAAGGCAAAAGAAAAGATCGCGAGGAAGCAGAATGCCAGAAGAGGATGTGGATCTAGTATCGGGAAAGGACAATCCTTTGGTATAGGAAGGACTACCAACAACAGTGAAGAAGGCAGCAGTTCAAAGACCTCAGGGACAACAAAAAAGGAAGGTAGCACTATGGGAGGAAGGCCATACCAGAGAGGAAGGGGTAATGACAGAGGTAGAGGAGCTTCCTACCAGTGTTACAAGTGCCACAAGTGGGGGCACAAGTCCTTTGAGTGTCCTAAAGGTGAACAGGTTGGACAAAGAGGAGCATATCTTGCTCAAACAGAGGAAGCAGAGGCACTACCCCAAGAGGTAGAGAATGTACTAGAGACAGGAGAGGCCTTAGTCCTAAATAAGGTGTTGCTGAAATCGACAAAGGAGACAGTTGACCAAACCCAAAGAAAGGCATTATTTCGAACTGTATGTAAGTCACATGGAAAATGCTGCAAACTTATTATAGTCAGTGGAAGCACTGATAATCTGGTTGCAACAAAGATGGTGGAGAAATTGGGTTTCAAAAGGTTAAAGCACCCAACTCCTTATAAGGTGTCTTGGTTACAGAAAGGTCATCAACTGCTAGTTGACGAGCAGTGTGAGGTGGAATTCCATATTGGCAAGCACAGGGACAAGGTGATTTGTGATATCATGCCTATGGACGTGTGTCATATTCTGCTAGGTAGACCATGGTAGTATGACCAAAAATTTGTTCATGATGGGAAAAAGAACTGTTACAAGTTTGTCAAGGATGGGATTAAGCATACACTATTACCAATCAAGGAAGAAGAAACAACAAAGACTAGTGGGACAAAAGTGCTGCTGATGGGGGGGGAAGAATTTTTAAAACAGATTGAAGACAATGAGATAAAGTATGTCATTGTAAGGAGACCAAGAGCAATGTTGTTGCATATTGAAAGTTCTGACTTACTGGAAGAAATCTAGGATTTGTTGTAGGAATTCAATGACATTGTTGTGGATGATTTACCAGATAAGTTACCACCAAAGCAAAGTATCAGTCATCACATAGATTTGATCCCCAAAGCTAGTTTACCAAACAAAGCTACTTACCGAATGAGTCCTAAGGAAAATGAAGAGATCAGGAAGCAGGTACAGGAATTGTTGGACAAAGGTTTGACTTGTTTGAAGATAGATCTAAAGAGCGAATACCACCATATTAGAATAAGAGAAGGGGATGAATGGAAAACAACTTTCAAAACTAGTGAAGGTCTATATGAATGGCTGGTGATTCCATTTGGGTTGAGTAATGCCCCTAGCACTTTCATGTGCTTGATGAATGAGATGTTGAAGGAGTTCATTGGGAAATTCGTGATTGTGTATCTTGACAATATACTGATTTTCAGCAAGACCAAGGAAGAACATTTTTGACATGTTAAATATGTTCTAGAGAAGTTACAACAAAATAAGCTGCTGATAAATTTGAAAAAATGTTCTTTCTTTCAAAAGGAGTTAGTATATTTGGGTTTTGTGATTGTAGAAAATGAGCTGAAAATGGACCCAGAAAAAGTTGCAGCTATAATCAGCTATCCATCCCCTAAGATTCTATTCGAAGTTCGGAGATTTCACAGGTTGGCAAGTTTCTATTGCAAGTTTATAAAGAATTTTAGTGGAATCTGTGCACCCATGTTGGATACCATCAAAAAAGGAAGTCAAATTTTCCATTGGACTGAAGCTATAGAGAAGAGTTTCCAGATATTAAAGAAGAGGGTCACTGAAAGACCAATTTTGAGGTTGCTTGATTTTAACAAACTTTTCCAAGTTCATTGTGATGCTAGTGGTACAGCCATTGGAGCCGTACTCAGCCAGGAAGATAAACCAGTAGCTTACTTCGGTGAAAAATTAAATGAAAGCAGGCAAAAATAGATGTCTTATGACAAGGAGTTGTATGCCATCGTCCAAGCATTGAAGCATTGGAGACATTATTTGTTGGGTAATGAGTTTGTCTTGTAATCTAATAATTTTGCGTTATAGTATGTTATGCAACATCATAAGATGAATCATAAACACGCAAAATGGGTTGAGTACTTGCAGAGTTTTACATTCATATTGAAGCATATCAATGGTCAAGCCAACAAGGTAGCAGATGCACTAAGCAGAAGAGTTTTACTCTTACATCAAAGCACGCTACAAGTGTTGGGTTTTGAACACCTGAAGGACTTGTATCAAATAGGTGCAGATTTCAAGGAGGCTTATGAAGCTTGCCAAAATCCCTTGCTAAGGAATATTAGTCCATGGCTGGACTATAACTTACAAGAGGAGTTGTTATTCAAGGGAGGACAACTGTGTGTTCTAGAATATTTGATGAGGGAGAACATCATCTGGGAAAAGCATAGTGGAGGTCTAGTTGGACATTTCGGCATTGATAAGACCTTGGATCAACTCAGTCATATTTATTACTCGCCGAAGATGCGAAGAGATGTGCAACGATATGTAACGAGGTGTAAAATGTGTCAGTTGGAAAAAAGGCACAGTCAGAACATGGGGTTGTATACACCCTTGCCTATTTCAAACAAACCATGGGCCTAAGTCAGTCTGGACTTTGTCTTGGGTCTTCCTAAAATATAGCGGAGTTTTGATTCCATCATGGTGGTGGTGGACCATTTCTCCATGATGGCACACTTAATCCCTTGCAGGAAAACCAGTGATGCTACCCATGTAGCACACTTGCTTTTCACTAAAGTCATCAAACTGCACAACTTACCCAAGTCCATTGTTTCTGACTGGGATGTGAAATTCACAGGACATTTCTGGCGCACCTTGTGGAAAAAGTTGGATACAAAGTTAAATTTCAACTCCGCTTATCACACATAGACCGATGGGTAGACGGAGGTGGTGAATAGGAGTTTAGGAAACCTACTATGGAGTTTAGTTGGGGAAAATTCACGAATGTGGGATCGTGTGCTTGCCCAAGCGGAATTTTCTTACAATGATTCACCAAATCGAAGCACAGGAAGTAGTTATCTCCAGATCTTGTATGGAATGCATCCCCGAGCAGTGTATGAGTTACGAGATTTGGGATAGTTAGAAAGAAGAAGTGCTGAGAGGGAAGATTTCGTGAGAGCAATTAACGACCTACATGACGAGGTGAAGTCAAAATTACAGGACAAAAGTCAAAGGTATAAACAGAAAGCAGATAAAAAACGATGGGAGGTACAATTTAACACAGGGGATCAAGTCCTAACGCATCTGCCCAAAGAAAGATTCCCTAAGGGCAAATACAATAAGTTGAAATTCAAGAAATTAGACCTTGAAAAATTCTGTGTAAGTTTTCTACAAATGCCTATGAGCTACAATTGCCTCTAGGTATAGGAATATCGCCCATCTTTAATGTGGCAAATTTATTCCCATACACTACCAGTCCTGAAGGGGACAATTCAACGCAGCCAAAATGGGATAACTAGGAAGAGAGTAGTTCGTGGATGAGACAAATGCCTTCAGCTCAGCCACTTGAAATCAAAGGAATCCTCGATAAATGGGTGGCTAAGCAGACTCAAAGAAAGGAGTACCTATAGTACCTCATCAAGTGCAAGAACCACCCCATTGAGGATAGCTCATGGCTTGACACATGACATATACAACGTGGAGGTTATTCTATCGAGGAGCTAATGGATCAAATCCATGAATTTTCATCTACCCCAGAAGCCTGATGATCTGAATTAGTTCCTTGATAATTATCAGAGCTTCTGTGACTGTTTTAAATTATGTCAAACTTCAAAATCTTGTAAATAATGAGCTATTAGGAAAGACCTCTGGAGAGTGGCAGTTTGTAGCCAGCATGGAACAATAAGGACCCTCGGTCAAAGCGCACTGACCGTTGGCCCATGGATACCGCGAAGTGGTGTAAACTAGCAAATAGGGAGTCCAGATCAGAAAACAAAGGCCATTTCTGATATACGATTAGCAATCGTGTATCACAGGATAAAAAAATCAAAGAAGGAAAAGCCCCAGCACCTGGTCATGTGGAAAATAGGAAAAACTGTGTGGAAATACCCAAAACATTAGAAGGAAGGTCCCGCGCTCAAAACCAACAGAATATTGGAGGCATTTTGGGTGGTAAGCGGGTTTAGTAGAGGACCAAGCGATGCCATACACTGAATGATGCATGTCTGACAGATGAGAGAGAAAATCGCTCTCATTGTAGGGTAATGGTCAAGCAACTCACCTGTGTGATAAAAGAAATGACCGTAGGATCTAGAGGCCCCAAATCAACGACGGAGATTGCACCCGATGGGAGACCAAAATTGACGGAAGAATAAGCTGAGGCATATGACTTTTGGGGTCCGACATGACCGATGAGCTTGCAAATGAATCATTTCACGGAATAACCGAAATAACGACCATTCGAGGAAAAGCTAGTGCCCAGTTCGTAAGGAGACAAGTGACCACCTCTTTGTGAAACGTTACACAGTGGCGATGACACAGAAGTAGGGAATTCTAGTGGAAAGCAGCAGGAGATCTGAAGAGCTGGAAGAGGAAGCGAACAGTCATGGGACAAATTGGCTTTAAGCCATGAATATACAAAGAGCAGAGAGGAGACAAAGGAGAGAGTGAAGCAAGAAGCAGAGAATAGAGATGTCAAGCTAACCTGCAGAGCTAAGGCAACATCGAGCAGACAGAACTGAGAAGGCTTGAGAGTTTCAAGCAATCCTTGTGAGGATATCTGACGAGAACTGAGTACCAAATTGGACTCATCCCTTTAGGACCCATTGGCGTCGAGACTTGGTAACAGGGAGTCTGTGTAGTCTAGTGGCTTGGGGATTCCAAGTACCACCCTACTAAGCATCATCTGTTACAAGAGACTCAAATTGACCTCCTCATTGTAAAAACTCTGCTTAAAGACAGAATAGAAAAGGCCACCGCTGAAAGCTGGACCAGGAGACGTAGCCCAGGAGGATTAGGTGAACTCCTTATTAAATTGTTGTGTTTTTGCATTTGCTTGTTGTGTTTCTCTTACTGTTTTCCAATGCCTGTGTATTTCACAATCTTATCGATCCGTTGCTTAAAATAACATAGGCATATCCCAACACATGAGTCTATAATACCTACATTAATTAACTAAGATCAGTCATAATTGATTTTCAAATCAAGTGGTATCAGAGCTATAGGTTGTTAAGGTTAGACAAGCTTGTGCTGGATTTAGCTGTTGAATGCTAACTAGATCAAAGCTCAAATTAGGAGGAGAGTTGGTCGAAACTAATCCTGAAATTGGAAGAGTCTATCATTAGAAGACAATTGGATCAAACAAATTGATGTTTATTATAGAGTGTAGAGTATTGATTTAGACAAGAGCAAGATTCAGCTGGCCAGCCTACGCCTTGGAGGCACTGCCTTGGTTTGGTGGGAAGGCAGGACCCAAGCTGACATGAAGAGACATGGTAAGACACCTTCTGTCTCGAGTGAATTTGTTTCTGCAATCATAAAGCAATTCTATCCACTAGCCTACATGCAGCAAGCCATGATGCGCTGGCAAACTCTTCAACAATTGAAAGGGCAAAGTGTATAAGGTTACACCCAAGAATTTAGGAAGACAACTTTGATTCTAGGAATCTCATTAGACTCACCTAAGACTCTGTTGAAGTACATCGGTGGTCTACACAGCTACATGAGGCACACTATCCTCATGTTTAATCCCACTACTATATATGAGATATATGTTCAAGCTATGCATCTCGAAGCTAGAGGAAAGAATGGAAACCCAGAAGTTGGGGGATCATCCCAACCCACTACAAGCAATAATAAGGAGAAAAAGAAAACATAAATGGAGAGAAAGGAAGGCCAACACTACATAGAAAAGCAAGTCTTGATGCACTCACTGTAAGAAGGATGGGCATGATGATGAGCACTGTTGGATTTTGCATCCGGTGCTGAGACCTAAGAAGTTCGAGGGCAAGAAGAAGAAGACTACTGCAACTATTCAGAAAGATTTGGGGTCACACTCAGGAGATGAAACAACCATTGCAGCCACAAGTATAAAAGGTAAGAATTCTGAATCATCTACTAGTAATTCTACACGATCTACTATTGATGAAGAAAATGAGAGAAAAAGACATGAGCTTTTCCATATTCGAGTCATTTCCAAACATCAAAAGATTGATACTTTATTTGATAGTGGCTCACAAGTAAATTTAATTTCTGAAGCAATTGTAAAGAAGTTGTGATTACTGACTACACCTCACAAGAAACCATACCCATAAGGATGGTTAAGTGAGAAATCATAGCTACAAGTGACTAGACAATGCAAACTTAAGCTCTCTTTTGGGTGAACATTTGTAGATGAGGTTGAGTTAGACATAATTCCTTTGGATATATGTGGAATTGTTTTAGGAAGTCCTTACTTGTATGACAAAAAAACTAATTTCTATAGAGCTGAGAACAAGTATCTACTCATTAAATATGGAATCGAATACGTTGTAAGAGCTCATAAGCTCAAGAATAATTACACTTTCATAAACTCAGGGTAGATGAAACGAATTGTAAATTCATGCAAACAATTTTTAGTGATGGTTGTGATGCTATTTGAGGGTTGTGATGCTAAACAACAAGCTAATTTAGAAAAATTTGTTTCAGAGTGTGATATCTTGTTTCAAGCACCTAAAGGTCCGCCACCCAAAAAGGAAATAGTGCATGAAATTAATTTGCAACAAGATGCTCCATTGCCTAACATTGGAATGTACATGTTGTCCACTTTAGAGAATGCAAAAATCGAGAAGCAGGTGCAGGAGTAGCTCGAGAAGGGGTTCATCAGAGCTAGCACATCACCATGTGGGTCACCAATCATTTTGGTGAGAAAGAAAGATGGCTTGTGGAGAATGTGCATTGATTACCGAGCACTGAATAAGATAACAATAAAAAATCGTTATCCCCTTCCTCACATAGATGATCTATTAGATCAATTGAAAGAAGCTATTTATTTTTCCAAGTTAGACTTGCATAGTGGATATCATCAGGTTAGAGTTGCAAAACAAGATGCACGGAAGACTGCTTTCAAGACAAAGCAGGGATTGTATGAGTGGCTGGTTATGCCTTTTGGCTTAACTAATGCTCCTGCTACTTTCATGAGAATGATGAATGATGTACTTAGACCTTTTCTTGATGATTTTTATGGTATATCTGGATGACATACTGATATTTAGCAAAACATGGGAAGAACATCTAAAGCATGTGAAGCAGATGTTAGATGTTTTGAAAAGAGAACAAATTTATGTTAAAATCTCAAAATGTGAATTTGGCAAAACATATTTGAATTATTTGGGACATATAGTAGGGGGTGGTGAACTAAAGATAGATCCCTCTAAGGTGGCAGTCATTGTAAACTGGCCTAAACTGTTTCTGGGAGAACTAGTGCCTTGTCGAATGATTGGCCCTCTATGTTTGGAAGCTACCCTAGAAACAATAGTTTAAAGTAATCCAATGATTTCTTCTATGTGTAACAGATAAGAGAAAGATAATGGAACCAACTTGGAACTTCCACTTAATCCCTTTCTTGATCTCTCTCCCCTTTGACGAAGCTCGCAACTCCTCCCCATACTTAACATGCTTGGAGAGTACCTGCACAAGTACAACAACAAAGAACCATCAAGGCATCGTGATCTATTACAACATAAACATTACAGAATCAGATATATAATGGACCAATGATAGCATTCACAAATGATAACATTCACAATTGCACAATCATATGGAAGAAAACTTGAAGAAATTTATTAATAGAAGGGAGAATTACAACCCAGTTATCTGATCCAGCATCATCCTCCCAGCTTCAATCCCTTTTCACCTCATGAAATAGCAAGATCACACCAACATTATAATGCTCTTTTCTCAATTACAAACTATCGACACTTCCTTGCAATTCACAATATTCCAGCCCCTAGATATCTTAGATCAGGGATCCATTTATAGATGTGTGCAAGGGTGTGAGTCATCCATGGGGTTTTATTAGTGTCATTCCAATTGTTGCAATTGGTTCCACTTGGATATTTCTTAGATCTCTTACTCATCCCTGGGCGGATTTAGAGAGGCAAGTGGCACAGGAAAAGTTTCTAAAAGATTCTATGAGCAACCACCTAGCAAACTGTCTTGGACATTTGTCCATCCTCACCCATCACACCCTATAGAAGGCCTAATCAGTATGCATCATACCTTGGCAGTGTACCACTCAGTATGCATTGCACTTTGCCAGTGGAGCAGTCAATATGGTTCGATTTAGGCCATTTCTGGATGTTTTCTCAAATGGAACTTTTGGGGAATGATGTATTTAGATGACTATGTTCTTTAGGGTATGAAACAACTCTTTTCAGGGTTTATTAGCCCTAGTTTATTGACATATAAGTTTGGGGTTGATGTGCCCAAATATGTCTATAACAGTGTCCCCCTAAATCATGAAGTCGTAAATATTGATGTCGGGTGAAATGCTTTATCATGAGGATCCGAAGTTTCGAATTGGAAGGTGACCTGCATAAGTTACAACACAATATATCATCATAATATAATGTCATGATCTAGCTGAGGGAGGAATTCCCATGCTCAACTTTATAAATTCATTTCATGTACATAGATCAGATAGTCGTCTATAGATACAGATTGGTGATTCTTCAGATATAGAGTCATCATCCATGGGTAGGATGACCATCTGTGTAGAGCCTTTGTACATTTGATGTTTTTATATCCCTGAATATATCACAACAAGGATGGATGAAACTAGATCCAGGGTCTTCAAACTCGTTCAATCTTCACCCGATGTACAAGTCAATCCATGTGAAGAAATGTTCTGATGTCAAACATGGAAAGACATCACCTGATTACCAGCCAATGATATAAGTTGTTAACAGATGCGAGAGGAATCACCGATAATGATAATGACCCTCAAGGTACTACAGTACAATTCACGTGGTGTGAATACATGATCCGATGTCGAACACCACGCAAAATCTTTCGGTCGAAGGCCATTGATGTCAACCTGTCGCTGGAAGTGAGAAACTTGCCATTGATGTATGCAAGCTTCAAAGCATTAGAAGGGGTGTTTCTAAATCAACTTATTGGATAATGAGCTGATTTTGACAATAAGTGACTCATCGTAGGAGGGCCTTGATGTATCCCACATCTACAACATGAAATGAAGCAAATGATTTCTAGAGGTGAAAATGAACTGACGACACAAGGCTCAGGAATGGCGGTCATGAAAAAATGAAGGTTGGAGGTATTGAAGTGGATGAGACATTAAATGGATGGTGGTTTCTCAATTGAGTGACTTCTCTTGAACATGTCAGCGACACTGAGATGAATTGGTAGCGTTACCCCCAAAATATTGATGGTATGAAAGACCAATGGTGAGATGACTGGTGAACAGAATAACCCAACCCAACTCAATAATGGAGATGAAGTGAAAGTGTCATGTTCAAGAGCAACCTACTACCATAAGTTCTTCAATTTTTTTCCCTTTTTCCCCAATCATTACTGACCGGTACCTCTTTATTTTTGTCAAGCTTGAGGAGGATACATATGCTTTTTCTATAATTTTCCCTTCAGGCAAACCTGTCGCTATGTTTTAACGAGTCTAGTGATAGTGAAACTCGGTCTCGTCTAGAATGGACAAGTTTGTCGCTATTGTTTTAATGAATTTAATGAAAATAATAACTCGATCCTTTTCATGTTTAGAGAGTTTGAAAAGGGATGAAAAGAAAACTCCAAAAGTTCTTTTTTCATAAAGTAATCCCTTAGGTCCAAAAAATGATAAAATAATACAAAAGGGATGACTTTTCCAATCACTTTAATGAGCTGAAAAAGACAAGCGCTCAAGTTCTTCATAAGATAATCCCTCGGGTCCGAAAAAGTATAATGTACAGGAGGGATGACTTTTCCAATCACTTTAACGAGCTGAAAAAGACAAGTGCTCGACTATCTTTTCATATTTAACGAGTCTAAAAAGGGTTTAAAGAGGACTCAATTTTGAGGAATGAGTGGTGTCTAGGGTAGCAACTAGTTCCAGTGAATTTGGAACTTCTCAAAACATGCTAAATTCTGTGAAGAGGTTGGCTAATAAGACTACTCATCGAAATTGTTCCTCAAAAACGGTAAAACAACCAAGTGAAAGTGTATGATCGACCAGAGGGATGGTGGTGATGGGATGTACACAACCAAGGCTCCAAATGCTGATAGAATGGTAGTCATAAAGGTTAATTACTTGTAAATGGGTTCATTTTTTGACAAGATTAAACCATGGGGAACTATGCTTGGATTCAATTTCATTTTTACACGAGCTCGAAATGAAAAACTATGCATGAATTCAATTTCATTTTTACACAAGCTTGAAATGAAGAACTATGCTTGAATTCAATTTCATTTTTACACAAGCTCAAAAGGAAAAAACTGTGCTTGAGGTCGGTTTCATTTTTACACAAGCTCGAAATGACAAAATTATGCTTGAAAAAGGGTTTGCATGCCCCCAGCATGATGAAAAGGAGAGTTTCTTGTAACCATATGGGAGTCACTGTGGTGAGGTAGGGCAGTTTCATCTAGAATAGACAACACACCTCTTTTGCTTCATTTAGAATAGACAAAGGTGAATGGTGTGTCAGGCCAATCACAAAACCTAATGGGAAACTTATCTTTACAACTAGGTGCATGCCCCCAATCTTCATTACATTCACCATACTACTCATGGCTATCAGGTGGATGGAATGAAGGTTCAAGTGATACCTTTGATGCAAAATGACTATTTAGGGATGATGATTAACTTGGAGCTATGCTTGGACCGGGAAATGAAAGCTGGTCAACGGTGACAATTTTGCCTTCATGTGAGAAACACATCACTCAAAAGAGTGTTGAAACAATAGCTTCCATGTTATAAACATAGTCACATCCGAGGAGTAGATTGTAATCTAACGGTCCTTGGACTACCATCACATTCAGATGAAAGGTTTTCCCTCCCAAAGTGATAGGTAACTTAGGAAGGATTCCTAACGGTCAATTGACTCCTTTGTTAAAGCCTAACATATTCTGTGTAAAAGGCATAAGCGGTGGTGAACCAAGCACTTTCCAAGTAGTTGAGTACTCATTGATGCACCTTCATCTATAATAGTGCTAGACATGATCATTTTACAAACGTGTACTATGATCTGAAAAGGTACATAAGAAGGAAGGCGGGATCTTGCTAGTCGATTCCAATCAAAGGAAGTGACTAAAATACTTGGAGGGGGTACCGAAGAAACAAGAAGATTAACCCCTTGTGTTACAAGAACTAGAAGGTTTTCTTCCTGACTAGATGGAATAGGTGGATTTCCCCCAAGTTCGTTAGAATCTGAAGTAACAAAAAGAATTCGAATGATATCATTTTCACTCTCTTCGGGAAAGGTACGATTAGCTGAAGGTGAAATTGGGTCAATTGTTACTTTGACGGGTTGACTTTGGTCAAGTACAGACTCATAAGATTCACTTTCAAAGAGAGTGGTTTCGACTGATGGTTGATTTAAGTCGGTCGGTTTTTCTACTAGTGAAGGACTTAGGGAGAGTTTCCTATAGCCAGATGGATGTCTCTGTGGTGAAGCAACATGATTATCCAACACTCTTTTGGCTTCATCCAAAAAGGGACAAAGGTGAAGGGAATGGTTGCCTTCACATAACCTACATGGAATCTTGACCTTTCCCTTTTGTCCATGAACTTTAGTGTCACTAGTTGATGGTGTGTTACCAACATGATCTCCAGAGGTTGATGACATGAGATGGCATGAACGAGGAGACCATTCTTCCAATATCTGAGGAAAGCAAGGACAATCTCTATGAAAATGGTATCCCGCACAAATTATGCATGGAAATTTTGGTTTGGGAAGTTTAATGGGAGGATTTCCATCCGATGCCGCATTCAAAGAAATGGTTGCTTTGTTGCCCCCTTACTAAATTGGCTTCTTCTTCTTTTCCTTCCCTTTCTTATTCTTCTCAGCCACCTAGTTACTAGTATCACTACTTTCACCAAGCGAAGAGGATGAAGGGGAGGGAGAAACTAACGAGGAAGAAGGCGAAGGGTCAACTTCAGGATCAACTGGAGGTTGATTTGATTGTGGAGAAATCACACATTTTGAACCACATAGGTCGAAAACAACCATCCTGGTAGGACAATGGTAATTCCCGGAAGGGAAAATGTAGCCATATAAGGAGCATCAATATTTCCCCAAGAAGGAAAAGGACTAGGATTCCCCTCAAAAGGGATTCCTTGATCAGTGGACTCTGGATTCATCACCATATATCTCAACCTAAAATCAACTAAGGAATAGGGATGTTATTCCAAATTCAATTAATTTTAATGATGCTTTAACACAACTTTCTTTTTCAGTTTTTAAGAGTTGAGAAAAAGCTAAAGATGACTCTAGTCTCCTTTGATTTTTAATGAGTGTGAAAGGACAAGTGTAGAGATTAACCTTTTCTTTTAAAGAGTCAAAAAGGAATGAAAGTGACTACTCTAGAAAATATAGATAGAGGGATTACCAAACCAATCGCAAAACTGCAATACACACCTTGATGATAAATTAAAGAGAAATTACCAAGGACTTATGTATGACAGTCAATCTTCCCAAATGTTGTGTTCAGTGCATTGTGATCAATAAGGTGGTAGACTCGGCTTCCTATAGATAAAGGATTTAAGCCTATTGTGGTCTCCCAACATATACGTGACGGTACAGGGAGCACAAGTTCGTGCTAGCACTTGTCATATCAAGGAGGAGGAAACACCCAATCTTCAATGAAAACAATAGCCACTAGTTTTAACGACGTCGGAACACGTCTCTAGCCTAGACCTCTAGATATGTTGTTTTAAGTTCCAAAGCGTTGTTACGTTCATTGAAATTTATTTTAGAGTTGATCTTGTTTACAATTTTCCTTTCAATGGTTCACTGCATGATGATGATTTGAAATTCCTAAAATGCAATCTACAATGATAAACAATCTTTGTTTATTTTGAGCAATGAAAATCCTAACTACTAGGGACAAAAAATAACAATGCAAGGAGCAAAGAGAAAATATCACACCCTAGTGCATTTCCCTAAATCATATTTTCACACACAAACTAGAAAATGCTAAATGCAAATGCATGTATTTGTTTTCATTCTTCTTAATGTGAAAAATGCCAAAAAGGAAAACTAAATGCAGCAAAGATCTAAAATATTTCTTTCAAAATGACATTTTCGACAATTTCTTCTTCAAAAGAGAAAGGAAGACTCCACGACACTTTTCAATTTTGAATAAAAAAAATGCTTTTGACACTTCGAATATAAATAGATCAAACCAAATACATGAATAAAAGTTCAATCGAATATAAAGGGAAGGAAGAAGTCACGACACTTCTCTTTTCGACACAAAATGACAATTACGACACCTTTTGCACCAAAGCGAAAAATTGACTTAAGTAACTTTTCGACAAGGGATTGTAAATGATGAACAAATACACAAAAACACTCACTAATCCTAATCTAATGGAGGCTGATCTATGTGATGCAAGTAGGCTTCAGTGAGGAGGCATTGTTCATTTGCAACAAAACAACTAAACAAACCTGAAAACAAGGCAAAAAACCCTCAATTTCTAGAATGGAAAAAGAGTCCAGTCAGTCATCGGACCTAGGCTTCACAGAAATAGGGATGCATCACACTTACTACACTTGGGAGGTGCAATTCATACTTGGTTACAGTGGAAGACAGTGCGATGGTCCAGGGAGCACAACTGAAATGGGTTTTGGCTCAGATGTGCAGTGGTTTTCAATGAGTTCAGTTGGGCTTTTGATGAACAGTAAAGAGAAAAGTATAGAGGAATGTCTTGAGAGGTTACTGTGCTACCAAAAGGGCATCTAGATGTGCTTGTAATTCAAATGTTTAATTCATAAATTAAACCAGAGATTAACTGAAGCAACATTCATCTACTATGCAATTGCAGAGCAAGAGTAGTTTGAAGGCTACTTGGCTGACTTCAAGCTCTATTTATAGTTTATAAAACAAAAAATAACAACAAACAAACATCTATTCTCTCCCCAGTGGAGTCACCAATTTGTTTATGGGAAAACTAGTGTCTTGTCGAACGACTAGTCCTCTAGGTTTGGCAGCTACCCTAGAAACAACAATTTAAAGCAATCCAATGATTTCTTCTATGTGTAACAGATAAGAAAAAGATAATGGAACCAACCTGGAACTTCCATTTAATCCCTTGCTTGATCTCTCTCCCCTTTGACAGAGTTCGCAACTCCTCCCCATACTTAACATGCTTGGAGAGTACCTGCACAAGTACAACAACAAAGAACCAGCAAAGCATCGTGATCTATTACAACATAAACATTACAAAATCAGATATATAATGGACAAATGATAGCATTCACAAATGATAACATTCACAATTGCACAATCATATGGAAGAAAACTTGAATAACTTTATTAATAGAAGGGAGAATTACAACCCAGTTGTCTGATCCAACATCATCCTCCCAAATTCAATCCCTCTTCACCTCATGAAATAACAAGATCACACCAACAATGCAATGCTCTTTCCTCAATTACAAACTATCAACACTTCCTTGCAATTCACAATATTCCATCCCCTAGATCTCTTAGATGAGGCATCCATTTATAGATGTGCGCAATGGTGTGAGTCATCCATGGGGCTTGATTAGTGTCATTCCACTTGTTACAATTGGTTCCACTTGGAGATTTCTTAGATCTCTTACTCATCCCTAGGTGAATTCAGAGAGGCAAGTGGCACAAGAGAAGTTTCTAGAAGATTCCATGAGCAACCACCTAGCAAACTGTCTCGAACATTTGTCCATCTCCGCCCATCACACCCTATAGAAGGCCTAATTAGTATGCATCGCACCCTGGTAGTGTACCACTCAGTACGCATCGCACTTTGCTAGTGGAGTAGTCAGTATGGTTCAATTTAGGCCATTTCTGGATGGTTTCTCAGATGGAACTTTTGGGGAATGATGTATTCAGATGACTATGCTCTTTTAGGGTATGAAACAACTCTTTTAGGGGTTGATGAGCCCTATTTTATCGACATATAATTTTGGGGTTGATGTGCCCAAATATGACTATAACATAAACCCAAATCTGCTACAGAAGTTAGGAGCTTCTTAGGAGAAGCACAATATTGGAGAAAGTTCATTTCTAACTTTTCCTTAATTGCAGCTCCTTACATGCTTTAACAGGATTGAACAAGGTGTTTCCGTGGGGAGGAAAACTACAAAAAGCCTTTGACACCTTGAAAGAAAATATTAGTACAACACCACTACTAGCACTGCCAGATATTCAAAGACCGTTTGAGATCCAAACGATGCTAGTGACTGTGCCATGGGAGCAGTGTTGATACAACACGGTAAACCCATATGTTATCATTCCAAGACATTTAATTCTGCAATAGTTAACTATCCCACATATGATAAATAATTCTATGCATTAGTACAAAGTGTGAAAAAGTGGAAACATTACTTAATGGGCAAAGAAACAGTAATACATACTGATCATCAACCACTTCAATATCTACACTCCCAAACTAAGTTGCAGCAATCGAGACACTATAGATGGATGGATTTTCTACAATAGTTTCATTTAGTCATCAGATATAAAAAGGGCATACACAATAAAGTTGCAGATATGTTATCTAGACCCATTATAAATGCATCTACTATACTTGAGCATAATTATGTGTTACATGAGAGCTGCATTGAACATTATGCTCAAGATATAGACTTTAAAGATGTATATGCAACTTTAGGTCAAGGAAAACGAGTATAAGAATTGGACTATCATATTAAGGAATGACTCTTATATCATTGTGGAAAGCTATGCATTCCACAAACTGAAAGAATAAAGATAATTCAAGAAGCACATACTTCTCTAACATCAGGTCACTTTGGGGTAAGTAAACCAGTTGTACAACTGTAAAGATTTTGTTATAGGCCAAAAATGAATGAGACAGTTTCTAGATATGTAAGAGGGTGTACTATGTGTGCTAAAAGCTAGCCCAACAATAGAAAACTAGGCTTGTACACTTCGTTACTAGTTACTTCTCATCCTTGGGAAAGTGTTTCCATGGACTTTGTTGGAGGACTGCGTAAATTTAGGAAAGGCCATGATTATCTGTATGTTGTTGTGGATAGGTTCAACAAAATGTGTATTTTGATACCTTGTAATAAACAAATTACAGCTGAGCAAACTGCAAAACTGTTCTTTCAACATGTATGGGTTCATTTTGGATTACCCACTTCCATTATATTTGATCGAGACACCTGATTTGTGGGAAAGTTTTGGTCAAGTCTGTGGGAACTGATGGACACCAAACTAAAGAAAAGCACAGCTTTCCATCCACAAACCAATGGCTAGATAGAAGTAGTTAATAGGACAGTGATCCAGTTACTCAAGGGATATTGCAGTAAGCATCCTAAGCTTTGGGATGAACATTTGTGCTGTGTAGCATGCTTACAACCGAGCCAAACATTCTTCCACATAGAGATCTCCTTTTGAGACTTGTTTTGGTTTCACACCAAGATCTCCTTTGGATTTTGTCTTTGGTAAGGACACAATAGTTGAGGGACACAATGATGTGGACAAGGAAACTAGGTTCATTGAACAAATCCAAGAGATCCATAAGGAAATATAGGAACATCTAGAAAAGAGCCAAGCCAAATACAAGGTAAGGCATGACAAGCATTGGATGGAGCATAGTTTCCAAGTTGGTGATCAAGTCTGGCTATATATCAGCAAGGACAGGATGCAAGGTGAAGGTAAAAAGCTGAAACCAATAAGGTATGGACCTTTCAAGATCCTTGAGAAAATTGGTTAGAATGCTTTTCGCCTTGATTTGCCAGCTTATATGCACATTTACTCTGTCATCAATGCAGACAGCTTGAGACTATTTGAACCTTCGTTAATTAAAGATCCTGAAGAACAGAGTCAATTTCCTTCTATTGATGACCTGCTACTTGAATATCTTAATGAATTATAGGAAGACACGGTTCTGGATAGGAAGGTGACAACAACGTGCAGGGGAGATGTTGAGTACCTCAGAATTGGGCTCAGGGGTTCCAATCCGAGCAATGCAAAATGGATGGACATTGGACAGGTGAGAAAGTTGTATCCTCATTTAGTCAATGCTTGAAAACCAACTTTTGGTGGTCCAAAAGCTTTTTCAGTGGGAAGACTGTGATCCGAATTAGATCCTTGAAAATTACCAGAGTTTCTATGACTATTTCAAATTATGTCAAACTTCAAAATCTTGTAAAAAATGAGCTATCAGGAAAAACCTCTGGACAGTGGCAGTTTGTAGCCAACATGGAACAATGAGGACCCTCGGTCAAAGTGCGCTGACCATTGGCCCATGGAGACCACGTAATGGTGCAAACTAGAAAATAGGGAGTGTAGAGAAAAAAATAGAGGCCATTTCTGATACACGATTAGCACAATCACAGGATAAAAACATCAGAGAAGGAAAAGCCCCGGCACCTGGTCATGTGGAAAACAAGAAAAACCATGCAAAAATACTCGAAACGTTAGAAGGTGAGTCCTGCACTCAAAATCGGTGGAATATCAGAGGAATTTTGGGAGATAAGCGGGTTTGGTAGAGGACCGAGCGATGCCATACACTGAATGACGTATGTCCAGCAGATGAGAGAGAAAACTGCTCTCATCGCAGGGTAACAGTTGAGCAACTCACCCATGTGATAAAAGCGATGACCGTAGGATCTGGAGGCCCCAGATCAACAATGGAGATTGCACCCGATGGGAGTCTAGATTTGAAAAAAGAATAGGCTGAGGCATATGACATTTGGGGTCCGACATGACTGATGAGCTAGTGGATGAATCATTTCGCGGAATAACCGAAATAACGACCGTTTGAGGAAAAGCTGGTGCCCAGCTCGTAAAGAGACAAGTGGCCACTTCTCTGTGAAACGTTACACAGTGGCGATGACACAGAGCAGGGAATTCCAGTGGACAGAGGTAGGTGATCTGAAGAGCCAGAAGAGGAAGCAAACAGTCACGGGATAGATTGGCTTTAAGCCACGAATAGACAAATAACAAAGAGGAGACAGAGGAGAGAGTGAAGCAAGAAGTAGAGAACAAAGAAGTCAAGCTAACCTGCAGAGCTAAGGCAACATCGAGCAGAGAGAACCGAGAAGGCTTGAGAGGTTCAAGCAATCCCTGTGAGGATATCTATTGGCAACTAAGTACCAAATTGGACACATCCCATTGAGACCCGTTGAGGTCGATACTTGGTAACAGGGAGTCTGTGTACTCTAGTGGCTTGGGGAATCCAGGTACCACCCTACTAAGCATCATCTATTATAGGAGACTCAAATTGACCTCCTCATTGTAAAAACTCTACTTAAAGACACAATAGAAAAGGACGCCACTGAAAGCTGGACAGGGAGACATAGCCCAAGAGGATTGGGTGAACTCCTTATTAAATTGTTGTGTTTTTGCATTTGCTTTCTATGTTTCTCTTACTATTTTCCAATGCTTGTGTATTTTGCAATCTTATCGATATGTTGCTTAAAATAACATAGGCATATCCCAACGCATGAGTCTATAATAGCTACATTAATTAACTGAGATCAGTCATAAGTGATTTTCATATCACCTAATGCAGGAGCATCCATCTAAGGGAGGTAATGGCTGGAGTAGTTGTCTTTGCAAAAAGGAGTTTCAGTTAGTTTTTTTAAATTCCATTTAAATTTCTAGTTAATAGCATTTAGGACCTTATGTTAAGTTTAAGGTTGTCTCAACCACTGTTTATTTTTTTATTTTTATTTACAGTTCTGTTATTTTGTTTCAAATTAACTTAAGAAATACAGATAAGGACGAATAGTTATTAGTGAATAACTAAAATGTAACTACTGACAGTTTAAATAACTGTACAATGATCTTTAAGAGAAAAAAGGAAAAAGCCACTATAATCATCATCATAGTATTGAATAGAAGTAGGAATGCAATCATTCTGGAAAACAAGAAAGTTTGAATCCATATATTGCAGCCTAAAGTTATTTTCTTCCTAACTTAATTAAATTCATGTATCCATTCCATAACGGTGACAAAGAGTGAATAATTAACACAGAGGCAAGAAGAGTACACAAACGAGATCAGCAAAACAATAGAGAGGGTTGCAGAAGAGTTGAATACCACCAAACATTTACAAATACCCATAGAACTCATAACATTTCCAATTACCATTTACTTTTCAAAAATCTGTGTATATATATAGATATAAAAAATTTACAGTCCAAGATATAGTTATAAAAACAAGCTATGACACAGAGGCCCTCCGTAACAGTGCTAAATACAATCACCATAGAGCTGACATAAATATAGTCCATAAATTAACAGCTCGGAGGCATAAATACATAGGCCATGACACAGTGAGACTGAAACGACAAACCCTTGAAAATGGATCTTGACTACCAACAACAAACGCTTCAAATAGACAGATAGAGAAATAACAAGGAGTGAGCCTACCCAATACAAGCATAGGTGTCAGGGCACAAGACCAGTAATCGGTGGGCCCATCCATTTACCTGTGTGGCCACCAAGCAGGGCCATTAGGACCCAGCAAAAGGAGCCATAAAAACAAGTAATGAAAATAGAGGCAAGGGTTTAAGGGGAGACCATTTACCAGTGAAGCCAAGCCTTGCTAATAGAAGAAGGAAGCCAAGGACCCAAGTCACAATCGTAGAGTGCCCACTGCTCACAAGGATCAAGAATAGTCAATAACGGTAGAAAACGAGGCAGAAGTTTAAGGCATAGAGGGAGAACTTACCTCTGGTTGAATGTCGGATGAGAGCTGAGAGTCGAGCCACCCCACGACCATGACCTGCAACAAAATCACAAGCAATTAGTCAAATAGCGAGGAATACACTTTGAAATCAATAGCATAATCAAAACTAGCGTATAGCAAAGACCTACAACCAAAATCATAACCAGAGTCGAACAGATGGAGACCAAAAACTGAGACCAAGGGTTCCAAACTTGAAACTTCATAACTATTCTCAGATCAGGGAACATCATCAAAGCCTACAAGTAGAAACCCTCTCGGAGAACCATCCCTAGAGCTAGACAAGCGAAACCCTCGTGGAGCAAGAACCTAAGACTAGAAGCCGAAACCTCAATGGAGCAGCAGAGCATCAAAGCAACAATAGAATGGTTAGGGTTAGGGTTACATTGTGTTAGTGAAGAGGTGGGAGAAGTGAACCCGAGGAAAGGACGGTTGTCCTCACGACATTAACTTCCCGTACCATGACATAAAGTCAACCAACCATAAAACAATCATCCATACAATCATCATTTAAATTATATGCCATAAGTGATTAGGGCTGGTCCCATCAGTTTTTTTGCAACTTTATTGAGCTTTTATTATCACCTTTAATAAATGTATATACTCCTTGTGTTTCTTTCATGTCTTCAAGAATTCATTCTAGCCAAATTGCTTGAATCACATGTAGATTTACACAATGCTTTATACATGACTTTAGTTGAGGGCCAGGAAATAGTTGATTGTTTCGTACCATCCTACCTCCAAACCTCAATGCCTAGATTGTAATTCATATTACCAAGATCCTTCATTCCAAATTCTTATGATCATTTCCTTTTGATCTCATCAATCAATTTTGTATAACTTTTTTTATGATTAAATCATCAATGTAAAACTAAATCAAAGCAACATTCACATTTCCATATTTCGTTATGTAAGGATTTGAATCACTCTTACTTTTATTGAAGCCTTGCTAGAAGAAGAAAGTGTCAATTTTCACATACCATGACCTAGGAGCCTATTTGACACCATACAGTGCTTTCGTTAACCTAGGTATAAGATGTTCTTGTCGTGGCTTTAGAAAACAAACTAGTTGAATAAGATACTCTTCTCTTTTTAATTCACCATTCAAAAGATGTTGAGCTAAAATATTATTTGTGTAATTTAAATTACTTAGTAGCAAATGCAATCATTAACCTAATGGTATTCATTTTAGCTACATGTGCAATTGTGTCCCCACAATTTATTTCTTCTTTCTATGAGTATCCCTTTGCAACCAATATCACTTAAACCTATTTATACTACAATCAACATTGAACATAGAATCAAAAAACCATTTTGAAGTTATATGAATTTTGTTTAGGTAATTCTGTAAGTTCCCAAGTTTCATCGCTTTTATGGATCCATATTTCTCTTTCATAGAATTCATACATTCCTTATGATCATTTGTTCACTCAAAATTCAAAAGTTATTCTATTGTCATCACTTAGGTCATCATAGCATAATATTTATACCAAAAAGGTGTCTAAATTACCCTTGTTGTCTTTGTATGCCTTTTTGGCCTTGGCCATCAATGGAAAATTTGAATGCTAAAGCCTACTATTAAGATTTTTCCTTTGTTCCTCTTTTTGTAATAGGAACTTTTTAAATCATCAAATGAAGTTGTTGCCTCTCTTGCTACAAGATTGGTAACAAATATCTTATTTTCATCTAATATTGTTTTCGTTGCTACAACACCCTCCAAAATTTTGGCCTACACTCAATTTCTGAGCTTTCCTTGGTCTTGTACATTGTTGTCGCAAACATTGAAACTAATTCCATGTGTTTTCTTGAAGCGTTTTGGTTCTTTTTGCAGGATAGGCAAAATGTCATCTTCTCGCATGTTAGTTGGCACATAATATGTATAAGCCTTTTTCGGTGGTTTCAAGGGGTCATATTTGTGCAAATGAGTTGATATAACCATATAAACATCTGTTGAACTCATTTCCAATGTTTTAAACATTGTTGCACAAGTGTCATTACAGTTGTCACAAAGTGTATTTTTAGTATCACACTTGTTGTAAGTTGTCAAAAGTTGTCGCACTAAGGGAAGTTTGTTGTTAATGTGTCCCCAGTGATCTATGTTGTTATGTCATTAAGTATTCTAAGTGTGTGATCACAGTGGAAGTCTTAGCATTAGTCACGTCAACCTCGCCGATCCCGCACTTGGTAAATTTATGAAAACATTATGACCAAGCAACCCAGCTTCATTTGGCCTTCCTGAAATATGCATTGAACATTCTTGACCCTTTAGTTGTGACCTTGAATCTAGACATTTTGAAATGCGCAGTTCCTTCCTCTCATGACTACTACTCTACACAATTCCAATGCTCAAGCTTGAACCTTGGCTCCGAGAATTACGCAATCCATCTTCCCAACCTAGCCTCAACTATGCATTGTGCAGTCCATAGCCTCAATCTCAACACTTGGTCCCCTAATCTATGCAATTTCATAATGGCCCAACCTCCTCTATATCTCGGAACTGCACAATGGGCTGATTCAATGCCCATCCCCTCATCTTGTCACATTGACCTTCAAAATTGGGCATTTTTCTCCCTCATCCCTAATGAGGCTCATCAGTGGGTAAATTGTATGGACCTTAATGCACCTCTAACTTACTAAAATAAACTTTTATCATAATTATATACATGTTTTGATTATATTTTGTTTAATGAGAAGAGTAATGATGAGATGTCATGTCCAGTGGTCTAATGTGTGTTGATTGCAGGTTTTTGAGCAAATTTTGGGTAATTAAAGTGTGGGAACTCGAAGGAGAAAAGAAAGATGGATTCTAGGAGATAGGACCCCCCTCACTAACTCCTCACTCACTCGAAGATTCCTCAATCAAATCTCATCAACTCGGGGTTGCAAGCAGCAGAGCCATTAGGATCATTGGTTGCCAAGCTAGTGATAGTTGAATACAAGTTGATCTTGAGATTGGAAGCCAAGACTCCCTAAATTTAAGGAAGTTATTGGTAACTTTAGCTGTATAAAGAGAGATGTCTAGAGCCTCATTAGGATTCATATATTTTTTTCATTCTAGCCAAAACCATTTTCGAGTTGAAGCATTGTGACCGATCACTCTTGTGTATTTTTTGATATTTTAATGAAAATGAGAAGAATTCCCTTGATATAGCACTGATTTGACTTAGAGGAGCTTATACATTGAAGGGAGACCTCATCTCGTTTTCTTCATCCAAGCCTTATCCACCCATGTCGCCAGAATCCACTAAAATCTCAATCTGAATTCTTGTTTTATAAGCAAACATTTCCATTCTCATTGAGCAAATACAACCATCTCGAAGCACTTTCTTGAGATCTTGGTAGTGTCCACCACCTCCAGGACTTATTCTCCCATTATTACCATTCCCAAGATTCATTCCACCTTCTAGACCACTTCCTAAGTTTTTAGCCTATTCCTGTAGTAAAACAAGGGTTCATGTAGGAGAACTAGGACATCTTGTACTTTTCCTATAGGAATTCCTGAGGTGGCCTGTTTTGAACCCAAATTGAGAAAAATCATCACTGAAGCTAGGATTAGACCTCTAATTGACCTCCATTCCATCAAAACCATTCTAATCCTCTTCCTCCATACCTGTCTCCCCTACCAAAGAATAAGTAATTAGCATTTGCATTCATAAAACAAAAAGATAAATAAAAAAAAGTTCTTTTTATTTCTTAAGTAGCACATGCATGCAGTAGTTAAGTAATAACAATGTTCACATTAGCCCCCTTGATCACACACATAGTAAATTTTTAAAAACATTATGACCAAGTAAGCCAGCCTCATTTGGCCTTCCTAAACTATGCATTCAACAGTCTTGACCCTGTAGTTGTGACCTTATGCAATACATAGTTCCTGCCTCTCAGCACTACTACACTACATAGTTCTAATGCTCATGCCCGAACATTGGCTCCTAGAATTACACAATCCATATTCCAAGCCTATACTCAATTGTGCATTGCACAATCCCTAACCCTAAGCTCAACCCTTGAGTCCCTAAGATATGAAATTCCATAATGGCCCAACCTCCTCTATATCTCGGAATTGCACAATGGGATGATCCAATGCCCTTCCCCTCATCCTGTCACACCGACCTTCAAAATTGCACATTTTTCTCCCTCACCCTCTATGAGGCTCATCAATGGGTAAATTATAGGGACCTTAATGCACCTCCATCTTACTAAAATCAACTTTTCTCATAATTCTTTACATGTTTTGATTATATTTTTCTTAATGAGAAGAGTAAAGATGAGATATCATGTCTAGTGGTCTAATGTGCATTAATTGTAGGTTTTTGAGAAAATTTTGTCTAATTAAAGTGCAAGAAATCAAAGGAGACAAGCAAGAGGGAATCTAGGAGATAGGATACCCTTCCTTAACTCCTCAGTCACTTGAAGATTCCTCAATCAAATCTCATCAACTTGGGGTTGCAAGCAGTCAAGCCATTAGGATCATCGACAACCAAACTAGTGATAGTTGAAGACAAGTTGATCTTGAGATTGGGAACCAAGGCTCCCTAAATTAAAGGAAGTTGTTGGTAACTTCAGTTGTATAAATAAAGATGCCTAGAGCCTCATTAGGATTCAAAATTTTGTTCATTGTAGCTAGGAATCATTTTTGAGTTGAACCATTGTCACTGATCACTCTTGTGTATTTTTGATATTATAATGAAAATCAAAAGTATTCCCTCGATCCAGTATTGAGTTGACTCAGAGGGTTGAAGCTCTAGGGTTAGGTCCCAACCCTAGCAGTAGAGGTTCCTCTTCTTGTATATCTATGCTTACATTATATTCATCTTTAGTGTTGAATTGATTTTGGTGTTGTTAATTTGCAAGTATTGGTGTGATTAATTAGTTTGCTTCCATTTGTGGATAGTTAGGACAGTGGTATCATAGTGATAGAAGGATTTTATAAAAATCTAGTGATAATGGTTGTTATAACCTAGATTGAACCTTAGGCTAAAGGAAGGAAATGCCAAGGTAACCACAAACCACGCTTAGCCAAGTAGCTAGCCCTACTAGGCCGGGAGAGGGCTCTCCCCATAAGGATCTCAGCCAAGATGACTGCATCAAGAAAAGGAATTTAGGCTAGGTATAGTAGAACAAATTTTTTATTGGATTTTGAAGGGGTTTTGCTGGATCAGGAAGAGCTGGACAGCTTAGGGCTAGGGAATTAGGTCAAAATTGCAGGGTGTTCAATGGGGCAATGTAGGCATAAATTTTAGCACTCTAGGGTTTGATGGGTGAGGTGTTTAAGACTAGTGAGAGGCTAGGAAGAGCATGCGATTACCATGGATCCTGCCTAAACTGTAGAAAACATATAATGGTGAATATTTCCCCAAAGCAAAGCAGTGTTGTAATGAAATCTGCCTGTCAACTTGAAAACATTCACTTAGAACAATGAAATGATTAACGAAATACAAAAAACATACTAACATATGATCACAAGAGAATAAACTATACTAAAAATCCATACCACATGGATCCCAGAAAAATAGTTGCAATCCTTATTAATCTCCTGCTAAACTGCTACAAAATGATGTACAATCAAGGTATGAGCCTCCAGCTGAGTCCAACCCTCTACAATGAGAAAGAAGAGAAAGATATAAGCATTGATTCAACCTCCTCCCATCCTCAAGGGTTGAATCCCTAAGATGAGGAACTAATCTAACCAACACTGAACAATAAATAGGAATATAGGCATCTTAACAACTTGCCTCAAAAAGTGAAAGACTGATTCATTTGAGATCAAATTGACTTTTAATGTAATGAATCTACCCTCTACTACTAATTATCTATCATATTTACAATCCATGTCATCATTTACATCATTAAAACATCCTCCATGAGAGAAAATCCACGAACACAGTCAAAACATAGAAAAATAGCCATCCTGTGCAAAATTTGCCCTATGTGTAGCGCCACTGGCCCAACGCCCAACCCTACTATTAGGTCCTTTTGGAAGCTTTCCTAGCATCCAAATTGATCTCATGATAGCTGATTGGAAATGTATTCAAGTTTAGTTTTCACACCACCTGGAATTTCCTTATTTGAATCTCATTTGACCCCTCAAAAGTTGATTCTCCCAAGACTGCTTCTGTGTGTCCAAAAAGTGGCAGAAAGGTCATTTTTAGGGTGTTTTTTGACCTTTTGGTGGACAAGTTCTGCCCCAAAAACTTAGAATATCCATAGGTTGCATGTAATCATCGCTCTGAATCCAAAAATGCAAGCCATTTGTCCATTGGATGCCCCTAGTTAAAGCGCAACGCCGGGTTGAGCCAGATTTTCTGTGTGTGCAATTTCCAAAATTTGCAAAAAGCAAAATCTCCTCCAAACCTGACCAAAATTGGTGAGAAGCACCACCATAAAGAATCTTGATGATCCAAGGAAGTTTCAGCAAGAAAACTAAGCCTATCCTCCTCTTTTTTCCCCTTTAGGAGCTACCTTAACGTAGCTTTCATCTTCTTGACCCTCATGTTGCAAATTTTGTTTCGGGTCCTATAATGATAGGCCATGTGCCTAATCATCTGATTGTCCCTATTGGCCTTCTACAATAGCTTCTCTTGGTGCAAATTGACTCTCTCAAGCCAAGTCTCCCTATTATCCTCAATTTCCTTCTCAATAGGAGACAAGGTGACCAGTGCTTCCTTGCGACTTTGTCTTTTTACCTTAAGAAGTTTTAGCTCCATGAGAACCTGCTTGTCACTCAACTGCTTGTTTTCTTGTTCCAAATATGTTATGACATACTTGGCTATCTCCAAATTACCCATCAATGCTTGGACTTGAGCCTCCTTTTCCCGTATGATGATGTCTTTTATTGTTTCTTCATCTTGAGCCTCTAAGTCAATTGTTTGAGTATAATGCTGCTCAGGTTCATCATGCTTTGCCAAATCAAAGTCTATCTCTTCCTCCTCATCATCAAAAATTTCCTCCAACATATTTTCTTTCCCTTTGTGCAGCTGCTGCACCTGTACCTATTGTGTTGATGAAGAAGGCAAAGCCCCTTCAACATCCTATGGAGCTAGCATTTTTCTATGAGTTGATGAACAAGGCAAGGTCCCTTCCACATCCTGTGGAGCAAACACTTGCCTATTGGCTACAACCAATCTCCGTGTGGCCCTATGATATGTCATGTAGGTCTTGGACACCTCAATAGCTCTAGGGTCTTGGGCCTTCTCATTGTTTTCACCTGAGCACTACTAGAAGGTCCTCCTGATCCTTGTGTCACTGGTGGAGGAATTTGAGGACCCCTGAAGATGTCATGAGTAATAAATGTCTCCCAAGAGATGTTTAGGAGGCTAAGATGATGAAGCACAATGATCTTCATCGAGGAATAATGAAAGAGACTACTCATCTGCTGAGGGTAGGGATTTTTCTGCACAAAATGGGCCATCTTCTCAATATTCCTGAACAAGAAATAAGGGAGGTTTAACATCCTCACCCTGGTAAAATGCATGAGAAGCCTAATGTGATAAGTGTAAAGCCTAGAAAATCTGCCCTCACAAGTGAAATATTTCATGATGATTTTCATCATGGGGGCAAACTTGTCCTCAAAGAATCTAAAAGGGAAAAGTCTTTTCACCTCATTTCTATACCTGGGTTTGATATAAATCTCATAATAGTGCTCATCCAGGTCCTATGCCTTGTACCATTTCTCCCCTACATCCGGAATCCTAGTTGCATTTCCAACAATGGAGGATGAGACTATGAATGTCACCCCAAAAAGAGTTACCCTCTTGTCCCGAAGATTGGCTACAAAAAGCCTGGTAAGCTCAGGATGGTGTTGAACTCTCTCTACCTACTCACAAAACTCATAACATCCTAGATGTATGAAACAAGTGACAGATAACTGAGAGGATTGCAATTCTCTGAGGTTTGATGGCTCCTCCCTAATAATATTTCCTCCCTTGTGTGGTTTTCTCTGATGCCAAGGTCTATGTGTCGAACTGTCATTGTCTGTGTTTTCCTCCTCCTCATATTCTCGGTCTTCTCTTTCCATGTTTGCAAGGTTTTGAGGTTGTACACTCCTAGAAAATGGGATGAAGGGAATGAATAAGAGTGATTTAGGAGTGAGGGGATGGGAGATGACCTTAGGAGGTGTTATGGTAGACTAGAAAATGAAGGTAAAGATATGAATTATGAGAGTAAGGGAGAGGGGTTTAGGATGAGGGGGTATGGATGTTATGGAGTGATATAGGAAAGAGATTTAGGTTTTAATGATAGGTGGTGGGAAAAACAATGGGGTTTAGGGTCTCCAAAATGATATGGAGAGAGAAACTAGGGTTTCGTTTTTGGCATGGTAAAACCCTTCAAACCCTGTATTTGCAATTTTAATGACGAAGTAGAGGCAATGTACTTACTTATTACAGGGATGGGAGGGTTGTTTGAGAGATGAAGGGGAGTGCACTTATGAAATTGGAGGCTTTCTAATCCTTCTTCTCAACATGCAGTGCCTCCTCTCATACACACAACACCACCCTTCAACATGTAGCACATTGTATTTTTACAATGTGGAAATCCCCAGATGCACAGCGCCAAGCCCAGATGCGTAGCACCACCCTATCAACGTGAAACGCCACTTGAAATGTGCAGTGCCACCCTGTCAATGCACAACGCCAGTGCACCACTGCTCCAAACATGTAGCACGAACTTCAAAGAGTGCAATGCCACTTCTCCTTTGCTCAAAACTCACTCAACCTTTCCTCTTTTTCTCACTTTTTGACTCCTCCTTTGCCAAATGAGAATTTTGAACTTGAAAATGAAATGTGACACCTTATATAGGAGTAGACTTTGATTTTTCACTAGGAAAACCCTTTTTCTAATGTTTCTTGTCCTTTTTCAAAACTCTGTTTTTAATGCCCTTTCCTTCTTTGTGTCTTTTAAGTGGATAATTCTCAACTTGAACTAATTTTTTTAGTGTTTCTTTGTCTTAGAGCAAGGAGAGATGCATTGGTGTGGATGGGATCTTTTATTACATCAAGTGACTTAAAATTACATAAACAATACAAATTAACTCAAAATACTCTGTTTTCACCTCAAAAAACATGTTTTCAAGGTGAAAATTACATTAGTTTAAAAGATAATTATATAAAGTTTGTGACTTATTAGCCATCATGCTTGACTTGTCTATCATCCTCATACCCTTGCTGCCCTTTATTCACACCTTTAAATCATGCTTTTGACCTTGGAAATAAAACCCTAAGACCTAATGAAACATGACCTATGACCTAATGAAAGCATGATTTCAAATTGACCATGAAACCATAACTAAAGACAACCTTAAGAAGGGTTAGCAAGTATACTCTATGAGGGAGAAATTGGATTTTTTGAAGAGAAGACAACTATCAGTGGATTAGTTTGACATGAACTAATGAAATGATGTAAAAATTTCAATATGGGACCCCTAAAATGAAAATGCAAAGAGAAAATTTTGATCCCTACTGGAAGTATGAAAATACTACCACTAATAGTGGTTTTAACCTCATCTCTCTCTTTTGGGATCATGACTTGAGGGACACTTTCATATAGTCCAAAAAAGAGTTCTTGCTTTGCTGCATAAACCAGGGTTTCTTGATGAGTAGGTCTTTGTCTTTAGGTTTATTAGGATAAGTTTCAAGTGTAATTTCTGATCTCTTAGGTTTTGTATCATTTTCATAACGCTTTTTAATTGATTTCAAGCACTTCGATTCATGCACTGAGCCATTATATGGCAACAACTTTGTTTTCTTCCATTTAATAAATATTCCCTATGCATAGATGAATTTGTGTATAGATGCAGATAAGAATGTTTGTTTGTGTAGGATATTGTACATTACAGAGAGACCTCATCTCATTTTCCTCATCCAAGCCTTATCCACCCATGTCACCAAAATCCACTAAAATCTCAATCAAAATTCTTGTTTTATAAGCAAACATTGCCATTTCCATTGAGTAAATACAACCATCTCGAAGCACTTTCTTGAGCTCTGGGTAGTGTCCACCACCTCCAAGCCTTTCTCTCCCATTATCTACCTTTCCCAAGCTTCATTCCACCTTCTAGACCACTTCCTAAGTTTTCAGCCTGTTCCTGTAGTAAAACAGGGGATCCTGTAGAACTAGGACATCCTATAGGTTTCCTGTAGGAAATCCTGTAGCAGCCTGTTTTGAGCCCAAATTGAGAAAAATCATCATTGAAGATAGGATTAGACCTCTACTTGACCTCCATGCCATAAAAACCATTCTAACTCCCTTCCTACATACCTATATCCCCTACCAAAGAACAAGGAAAGATTAGCATTTGCATTCATAAAACGAAAAAATAAATAGAAAAGAGTTCTTTTTTTTCTTAAGTAGCACATGCATGCTCAATTAGTTTGAATCATCACATGTGATAAATAGGGTTAAACTAGGGTTTTTTTCCAAGAAAAATTTGTCAATGAGTAGATAGAGGATTTCATGTTACTTTACAAGCATCTTCCAATTCAGTCTTTCATTCCTTAAATTAGGTAGCATTTCTTTTCTCTCATTTAGGGTAAATTTCCCTTCTCCAGTTGGTGGTAAAACTTCTTCTATTCAATATAAGGTTGGTTTGAGAAACCCTAGTGGTATATCACCCAAGCTAAATAGTGACAAAAGTAGACCTTACATCTATTTGTGTATACATCACTGTCACCTCCAAGTTTGTACGAACCTTGGGTTCATGAAGTAAATTTGGTCACCCCGGGAGTTGCAACATTCTTGCTGCAATATTGGTGCTCATCACTTTTTGGCACCGTTTTTGGGGAGGTGTCTGAGTAGATGTAATTTCTTCTTTATTTCTTTCATTATTTCCTTCTCATTCTGTGATTAGTTCCATTCAATAAGTAGTTGCAATTTAATTTTGGTTTTTTTCCATTCAGAAAGTAGTTGAAAGTTAGTTTTTGTTTCTTTCCATTCTACAATTAGTTCCGTTAAGCAAGTAGTTGAAATTTATTTTTATTTTCTTTCCATTCTCCAAGAAGTTCAAAAACAAAAGAAAAGCCTGATGAAAAATAAATAAGATTAAATAAAAAATAAAGAATACAAAATAAAAAAAAAATAAAACATTAAATTCAAATAAAATTAATGAAAATTTAAATAAATAAATTTAAAATAAATAAAATAAAATTTAAATAATAATAAGGAGTAGAGACATCTTAGGAAAAAAAATTCCAAATACCCCCACCACATCAAACAACCAACCATCCCTCTTCTTCGGTGGCTGTGAGCTATAGGACCCCTTAGGCAAACAACCATATATTTTTGAAGAGCTTATCAGGGAAGAAGAAGAAAAGACCATTACACCAACTGACACCATGGCCAAAAATAGAAATGAAAGGGGAGACAAAGATAGAGCTAAGTGTGTTTTCCCATTAGAGAAACTAATTGGGATCCTAAGATGAAAAACATAAGCCCCTCTGCTCTTCCTCACTTCCATGGCCTAACCTAATAAGACCCATATACTTTTTTGTTTGAGTTTGTTGTCATATGAAGAACTTTTGATTACACCTCTCACAATCAAAAGGTTTAAATTATTCCCATCCACTCTCAAATATGTAGCCCTGTGTTGGTTCATGGGTTTACCTTGGGAAAATATCACCGCTTGGGCTCAGATGCAATAAGCCTTCAACAACAAGTTTAGGGACTACTACAAGTCCAAATATACCAAAGAGGAAATTTTTAGAATCACCATGGGACATGATGAATCTTTAGAACATTACGAGGAAAGGTTCCAACTCAGCTACAAAAGGGCGAGGTGCACCCTAGATCATGAATCGCTTAAGCTAGTCCTTCTTAGGGTGATTAGGAAAGATCGCCTAGAAACCCTCAACTTGTTATCAAGAGGGACATCTACTAGTTACTCTATGATGATATCAAGACATTTTTCAAGAATCATTCTAACGCAGCTAGAAAGAAGGCTAGGGCTAGTCAAGCTATGGCAAATTCGTCCTCTTCCAACACATCCATAAAAGCTGAAATTGGGAACACGTTGGAAGACTTTAAGAGTGAAATGTTGCATACCCTTACTCTACAAATGGACACCATGCAAATCAAGAGGAAGTAGGAGGAAGCAGAGAGAGTCTTCGCTATCTTCTTCCCTAGATGTACCAGGAGGCACATAAGAACAAATCTCCATTGAATCTTATAGAAATGTGCTCGGTCTGTGAGGAAAACCACTCCACAGACAAGTTCCCTTCCTTGCCTGGAATAAAATCTATGTATGAGGGAACCAAAGGGGTGACTGAAAAGCTTTGCTACATCATTCACAGGAGGCCTCAAGGGCCTCAAGCATACCAGCAAGGCATGCAAGGGGCATCGTATTCATATTACAACCCTAATTAGAATACATTCATTCCCCCCTTGTTCACTCCTACTCATCCTTCATGGTCCACACTTTCTCCCTAGTCATTTTCACCTCAATACCATTTCCAATCTTCCAACCAATCATTTCAACCATATGCTCCTCCACAACCTTAGTGGAATGCACCATCCCAAGGGTGGAGGCCCCCATAGAACCAAGCTCCAACTCTATTGCCTCCACCTCTATCTCAACCACAAATCCTACACCCTAATCCACCTAAATAACCTCAAATGTCTACCCAACCAAATCCGAATCTAAACAATAGATAGGCAGACTAGGCCTACAATGGAGAAACATCCTACCGTACCTATGCTGTGGAAATTCAAGAAATTAACCTCAGGTCTGGGAGAGTTCTTTAGGATAACCAACCTCCATCTCCACTTGAGGAGCATGAAGAGGAAAAATAGGAAAGTGTACCTCAAGCAAATCCACCTCCTTTTCCTAAGAGATTAACCCATCCTATTGAACACACTGTAGATGAGACTGAACTTTTGGGTGAGTTGAAAATTTTGTGTGTAAAAATCCCACTTCTCAAAGCTATCAAATATGTCCCCATCTACAACAATATAATCAAGGAGAAGTGTTTCAAACATTCGGGAAGGTAAAAGAAAGACACCACTACCATTAATGTCATTGGACAACTGTCTAACTTAATGCTGGGGTAGGTAATTTGCCCAAAGTATCTAGATCCGGGAAGTCCTTTAGTAGATGTACAAATCAATGGCACTATGTCCCCCATACCTTGATTGGTCTTGGGGCAGCCACTAATGTGATGACTAAGGATCATTAAGAAAGTCCATAATAGTCTTGCAGCTTGCAGACAGATCCACAGTAGCTCCTAAGGGAATTGTTGAGGATGCGATGGTCTCCAATGATTCTTGGGAATACCCTGCTGAATTCTTAGTTCTCCAACCTATGACCAAGTTCAATGGTTATCCTCTCATCCTTGGATGGCCTTGGTTAGCCATTATCAATGCCTACATAAGTTGCGGGGTTGGGAATATGACCATTAAAAATGGGCATCTTTCCAAGAAATTGGTCTTGTACCCTCCTGCTCAACCATCTCTAGAGCATGACTTACCTTTATGGTTAGAAGAGGGGGAAGAAGATGAAGTCTACTCTTCCCTAATCTATACCCTAGATGCTACTACAGGAGGGGGACAACCTGATGAAGATGACCTCATTGAACACATCCTCCAAAATCAATTTCCCAACACCATGTATCTTGAGGAGTTAGTAAAGGAAGCCAAACATGACCCTCAGATTGATCTATGCTTAGCTAACTCAAACCCTACTCATGTCAAGATGATAGAATTCAACCCTAAAAATCATCCCCTCTCTCTTTGTACACCAAGAAGAGGATTTATGTGACATGCTAAGAAAACATTTGGATGCCTTTGCTTGAAATTACAAGGAATGAAGGAAGTGCACCCTTCAGTGTGTACTCACCACATTTAGATGAAGGAAGGTTGCAAGTCAGTCCACCAACCTCAAAGGAGAATGAACCCAGCCCTCAAGGATATAGTCAAAGAAGAATTGCAGAAGTTGTTGGATGTAGGCTTCATTTACCCCATATCAGATAGTGAGTGGATGTCTCCTCTGGTTCTAGTTCCAAAGAAAAATGGAAAGTGGAGGATCTGTGTGGATTACTGAGAGCTAAACAAAGCCACAAAAATGGACCATTTCCCTCTACCTTTCATTGACCAAGTATTAGATGGTCTGGAAGGAAATAAGTTCTTCTCTTTCCTAGATGGATTCAATGGTTACAATAAAATCCAAATCAACCCAGAGGACCAGGATAAAACCGCATTCACTTGTCCCTAGGGTACCTTTTCTTATAGGATCCTTCCTTTTGGTTTATACATTTCCCTTGCCACTTTCCAGAGAGAAATGTTGAGCATCTTTACAGATCTAGTCTAGATTCTATGTAAATTTATATGGATGATTTCACCCCCTATGGGTGAAATTTCCTAGTGGCTCTCTCTAAGTTGGGAAAGGTGTTAAACAAATGCATTGAAATGAACTCGTCCCTTAGTCCCAAGAAGTGTGATTTCTTAATGACTGCAGGGATTTTTCTAGGTCACTCAATATCCTAGAGAGGACTGCAAGTCGACCCAAAAATGTTAGCCATCATAAAAAGGGTCCCTACTCCTTCGAAGTAGAGGGATGTCGGTAGTTTCTTAGGCTTAGACAGATACTATAGGAGATGTATAAGAGACTTCAGTAAGGTAGCCTCTCCCTTGTTTGGGATATTAGCGAAAGGCTCTAAATTTTTATTGTTAGAAATCTACCAAGTGGCACTAGAAACCCTAAAGAACAAGTTGACCACTACACCTATTCTCCGAGGCCCAAATTGGGCTCTTTCTTTTCACATTCATGCTGATGCCTCTCACAAAGCTATAGGAGCAGCTCTAGGCCAGATAGATGACAAGCTACCTAGTTGTTGTCCATTCATTGAATAAATTTAGGAAACACATTACTGGTTAGCAGAAATTTGTACATCCCGACTCACACAAAAGTGACTAAAGTACAAAGAAAAATCTAGCATGAAAAGAATATCAAAGACAAACTACTTCAAGAAGGAAATTGGGCCTTGTTGTATGAATCCCAGTACAAATATTTCAAAGGAAAGTTGATGACCAGATGGTTGGGACCATATGTGATAGAAAAGTGGCATGATAATGGTGTTGTTCAGATAAGAACCATCAATGAAGAAGGTATCCCTTTGCTTATCAATGGGTATAGGTTAAAAGTCTACTAAAATCTTTTGTCCAAGGAAGAGTTCATCAGTAGCATCAGCAAGGCAGTGACGACGATTGAAGGAGTCTCGGCTTCTACCTCACCAGGTTCTTGAGTTCTTAGTGAAGTTAATATATATATATAATATATATATATATAGATATATATATATATATATAGATATATATATATATATATATATATATATATATATATATATATATATATATATATATATCTATATATATATATATATATATATATATATATATATAAAGAGACCCAGGTGAAAACCTCCATGAGGTACTTGAGTCCCACTTTTGGGGTTGAAAACCTCTTTGAGGCACCTTAGGGCAGGGCAACCAAGATCAAAACCTCCTTTTGAGGAACCTGGTTGTCTTTCAAAAAAAAAAGAAAAAAAAAAAGAGAAAACATATAAAAAATAAATGGCAGGGACCTCACACCTGACCCACTCATAACAATTCTATTTTTTTGCAAGATTGCAAGAAGATAATGAGCACAAGATACAGAGGGAAGAAATCCCTACAAAACACTATGTTTTCATTCATCCATTTCATCTCCTCCATAATATCCATGTTCCTCCATCCATACTCATCTCCAAACTCCAATTTCAAGTAGTTTCTTGCTTTCTACAAGATTTCCTGTAATTACTACAGGAGTTTCCTATAGCATTATAGGAGGTCCCAAAAAGTTACAGGAAAGACATTCCGATGGAAAAAATTGTGATACAGACCTATTTTCGGATAGGAAAAGGGCGATTTACTTCACCACATCTCAGCCAACACCCTTCATGACCATGTCACCCCCTCTTTCCATCAGAAAGAAAACAATTCAAAGAATAAAAAAGAGAAAAAAAGAGAAAAAAGAGAAAGAAAATCTAAGGGTAATGCCACCAGTTACCTACCTCACCTGCCACTATATGGTGGCACCTTCCACTCATTCCAATACCTTTTCACCCTCAAAGTAGAGGAAGGATGCAAAAAATCGAGAAAGAGGAAGCTATAAGACATCTTGTAGTTTTCCGACAAGAAATCTTATAGCAGCCTATTATGAAGAAACAACAACTCCAAGCCTAACCTTCATCACAATGATTGAGAGAGAAGAAGCATGTCTTCATGAAAAAGGAAACTCCTCCAGAGCTCAACAGCAATAGAGGAAGCCTACACCTACACATCGTCAAGAAAACAACCCATCAGTAAAAGAAGAAAAAGAAAAAGAAAAAGGCAGTCAAGAAGGTTTACTTGGGTCATGAGCAACACAACAACACCACTCTCTAACATGAATCAGAAAGGAAAAGCACCAATAGGTATGTCATCTCACCTATACTCCCTCGTAGGTTCAAATATGATTAAACTATAGGAATATGTAGGAAGTTGATTTTATAAGCGATGGTGGCTAGATAACTTGGCCACCACCAACATCCTCCTGTGGTAGAAATCTTTACAAGGCATTAATGGTTGGGGTTCTTTGAGCTACTTAGGGGATATTATGATGATGTATCTAGGGAATTTGCAATGTCACTCATATCTCTAGCTAGAGCTAGTGCCACTAGTGTAGTGAGGGGTTTATCAGTAACAATTACCCCTGAGAGCATTAGTAGGACCACTACACTTCCTCTAGGGTTGCAGTGGAGAAAAGAGGACAAAACTAGCAGCACTCTTGCCAAGAAGGGATTTTTCTTGGAAGGAGAAGAACCAATTGAAGACAAAAATGGTTTTAGAAGGGCAATAATTCCATATCCTTGGAATGAAGTAAGTTATCATATCATCGAGTATATTTCCTATGAGGGTAGACTCAGTATAGTCTATGGGTAATAGCTTAGACTCCTCCATGAGCTGAGATTTGGAGAGGAGATACCTCCTCATAGTAGAATTAATGTACCTTACCTTTTTTTACAATCGATAATAGACATTAGCATCAATGTACAAGAAGGGAAACATTGACAACTGGCACATCATGGGTTGATCAAACTCATCCTATAAGATGCTCTAAACAATTTGAGAATACAAATTATCTAGTCAACATTTGTAGACATGAATGAAGAAGATGAAATTCAAGCCATTGAATATGAAAGAAACCCTACTTCTAGTGAGGAAGGAGTGGGAGAAGAGCCTGAAGAAGAAGAAAAAGAGTCTGAAGAAGAGGAAGAGGAACAAGAGCCTGAATAAGAGCTTGAAGGAGAAGGACATGAAGAAGAAGAAGAAGAGTATGAAGAAGTGGAGGCATCAATAGAGAAGAAAAAGGATGAAGCACAAAAGGATGAACAAAGTCGTAAAATATAGAGCAGGGAAGAAGAGGAATCTCCTAGGGTGTCTTCAGTGCCCACAGAGAAGGAAGCAACAACTGCTTTACCTTCCCTAAGTACACCTATCAAATCAAAGGGAAAGAGGTAGAGGCAAACTCCCCTTTACTTCAAAAGAAGGAAGAGCACAAGGATAAACAAGGGAGACCTCAAACCCCTACCAAGGTTCCCATTATCATAGAGGACTCACTAAAATAACAAGAGGAGTTAGTCCCTCTAGGAAAGAGAGGTGAAGAAGGAACATCAAAATAAGCGCCCCTAAGGTCACCAAACACCTATGTTAGAAGGCCTTTCACCAGGTCAACCTCAGCAAAATTTTTTAAAGAACCTTTGACCCCTTCCCAAAAATGGAAAGTTCTCCTACAGGAAACATAGACAGGCCTACAGGAAGCAAAGATAGTCCTATAGGAAACCTTGTTAAAACTATAGGAAACATAGATAAAAAATCAGGAAAGGATGCAAGGGCATAGGGAAGGAAAAGAGGCAGAAATTACTCAAGAAATAGTAAATAAAGAGTCCCAAGAGTTGAAGGAAGCTAGCCCATAGCAAAACCTTAGCTCCTATTACAGATTCATTGAGGGGGGCTGAGTGATCCCACAAAATGTTTCCATCCCTCTATTCTTTGAACTTGAAAAATAAAGACCAAGGTCACATCATTGGATGCAAATTGCTAAAGAAAAAGGTGTGGAGGATGTAGGCCATATGGAAGAAAGCTACTAGAAATGCGTAAAGAGTTGAGTAGCATAAGAGATAGGGAAAGAATGATGAAATCTCAACTAGAGGCTGAGAACACATGGCTAAGAAGGCAACTATAGGAGAAGGATGGTGTATTGGAAACTATGGAAAGTCTATCCATGGGGGCACTACAATGCAAGATGCCATTAAAATCATATGCCTTATACCTCAAAGAACAATGGCTGCAATTTCAGTTTAAAACCCTTGTATAAAGAGGAACTATGCCTTTCCAATACTACATGCAGTTCATTGACCTCTATGACCAAAGCACCCTGGAGGATAGGGCCAAGATATCTGAATTATACCTACATATCTTGGCCCTAACATATTTGAATGTGTGGGACCCCAATCCAAATCTAGGGGGCTTACAACTAATGGCCTTGGCATCATGGATGAATCATGAGGAGGCCATAGCTATAGAAGTAAAAAGGGTATTGGAAAGAGAAGAAACATAACCCCTTTTCATCAGAGCAGAACAACCCAAATCCATGTGTTAGGTTCCTATAGCAATAGGTTTCATTTTTCATGATTGACAGTGGAAAGGCTAAATATGTTCATCATTGCATGTTGCAAAGGTTCCATATTTTGTACATAGACTAGGAAAATTAAAAGATGAAAAGAGGGTATGCCTTAAAAGAATAATCAAAAGGAAAGAAAATCAATTGGTTAGAAAGAACAGTGAAAATGAACCCCAAATCAAAGACCAGGAAAGTGGCCAGTCAAAATGCCACTACTATCTTATTGATAGCATCACAATGTGCAAATACTATTGTTAATCATACTTAATGGATGGTCCAAAAGTTCAATCTAGACCCTGCCATTTTTAAATTGCTTGTTGCAAAATAGAGAATGATTCCTGTCCAAACAGCTCAAGCTTGGCAGATGACTAGCTAGGTAGAGAAATGAAGGAGCCCAACTGCTT
>APFE030866676.1:88611-98799 GCA_000404065.3 Pinus taeda
TTTTTATTTGTTTACACCCTTGCATGTATATAAGGTGAATTATGGAGTAAATATAAAAAATGCTTTATTTATTTACCATACCTCTCATTTATTTATATTTTTATTAATTTTTTATTAATTTACGATATCTCTTTTATAAATATGGTATTTGGCCCATAGGATTCACTTAAATAAAACCTATTCTTGAAAATGGGCGAAGGATTCACTTAAATAAAACCTATTCTTGAAAATTAGGGCGAATGGAAGGTTGTAACTCCTAATTCAAGGGCTAAATTTACCTTTTTTACCCTCTCCCTTAAAATAAGGTGGGCTATTTGAGGTGATTTGTAAAAATGTACTATGATACAAAATATTCGCCCACTAAAAATTTAAAACCCCTTAATTTCGCCAAAGGGCGAACATTCGCCCCTAAAATTTTCTATGTTTTAAAGACCAAATTGATGAATCCCTAGACCTAAACATCGAAAATGACTTTTGTCCTTCAAAGGACCAGACCTTGACTGTCATGGACTTTAGTGATCATTGACAAAAGACCTGAGCCAGCAGGAGCCAGACATGAGGGGAAATGACTAGCATGACCTTCTCCGTCAGATTATGGCATGCCCCTAGCAAAATGCAGCTAGGTGGATGGAGCGGGACACCTAGAAATAAAATGCATAAAGAGTTTTGATCTCTGACGGAGGACTGACTAGACTGGCTCTAACAAAATGGGCAATAAATTTGCAGAAATTTTAGGGACTAGAAGCACATTGTTGATGCACCCATTTGTCATTTGTAAAGTGCCTAATATCAATACTTCAAGTTGTGTAGAGTCACCAACTACAATTTGAGAGATGTTTCTATGAGATGTAGAGGGAAGAAGGTCTTAACAAGGGGTCATATGATGTGAAGCTCCCGAATCAAGTATCCAATTGCTTGTACATTTACATATGGATTAGACTGATAGAGCATACCCCTTTCCTATTGAAAAATTGTGCTTCTTCATGGCCTCTTCTAAGGTATTCAACTTTATCAAACATATTTCTTCAATACGCCCCTATTGGCCACAAAAAGTACAAATTTCATCAGTTTTCCTCTTCTTCCTTTCCTATTTTTTGTTTGTCTTTAACGAGGATTCTTCATTCTTATAAACTAGAGGAGAAGACTTAGTGTTATTCTTAGGCTTAGTGGGAGACTCACGGGCCTGTTCATAATGTTTCTTTGGTTGAAACTAAGCTTTGTGCTTACCTTTGGAGTTATGAGCCACCAAATCTTGATTTGAAAAGATAGAGAGAACATCTAGTTGCTTGAGCTTAGATTGTTATCATATGAGACGATCACAAAATATCTCAAAGCTGGGCATTTGAAATTTGTCACCAAGGGCAGCCCTTAATTCGTAGAAGGTAGATGCAAAAACCTAAAAAGGACCCTTTAATTATGACAAAATCAAGAAAATACATTCAACATATTTTTTATCCTTGCCACATGCTTTTAATTGAGCCAACAAAGACATGAATTGAGCCAGATACTCCTCAATAAAGGCATGCTCATTAGGTACTGGGGTTGATAATTTAGTTTCCAGTTCTAATGCATGGAACTCATTGATACCTCCAAATACAGAAGCTAGTTTTTCCCAACTTTATTTGTGAGTTTCACAAATAATAGGTTGTCTGAAACATGCAACCCAATCAACCCCATTGCATCATCTAGTTTGTTCTTGTAGGCAAAATTTTCAACTTCTTTTGTAAAATTTCGTTGGTTTTCACTTAATGTTTGCCACAACCCCTTAGATTGCAGCAGTTATTGCATTTTTCTTTTCCAGGTATGATAATTGTAAGGAGTAAGTAACTCTATTATCCTTAACTCTACCATATTATCAAAACTCAAATTTTACAACTACTGCAAAATGCCAAAAAAATTTGCCCAAACTTCTTTTTAGGCGAGTAAAAACCAATGCCAAGAATTTTTGCTAGAAAAATCCAATAATATTTGCCCAGATTCTTCTTTTTACTTTGACAGATAATTTTTGTCTAATTCTTTTTTTAACCAAAAAAATTCAAAAGATTTTATTCAACAAAATCCAAAGAATTTCAAAATAATTTTAATGAGGGCCCAAGCAAATTAAACCTTTTAAAAAAATACCCATACACTTTCTTATTCCTTTAAAAATTGAGAGAAAACTTTCTCCTTTCTTGAAATCCAAAACATCACATTCATAAATTCCTTTCTTCATTTCTAAATACCCCTCTCTCTTTTTTCAAATCGAGAAAAAAAAAATTAATTAATTAATTAAAATCAATTATGATAAAATCAATTAAAAGGAAAGTGTTGAAAACAATTAACTGAGATTCGACCAAGTGCCTGAAAATCTCAATGACTAGTCCTTGATTTGAAGCTTTTGGTCGTGTCTCAACTCCTCCACTAAACACAAATTTAAATATTGTGTTGATCTTCCACTGAAGAGGAAAATGTAAGCGGAGATAGCAACTTTAAATGCCCAACGTGAGCGCACCGCCTTTAGCAAACAACAGACCGCAACACATCTAGGTCCAAAACTAGATATTAGAAACTTTAAAATAGATCTCAAAAAGATGAGAAGGGAGCTCACAGTTTAGCTATGATATCATGAAAGATTATTAAAATACTCAAGGATCAGACTACAAAGCTAAACAATCCTTTACCAAGAGATGAAGAATGAAGAGAAAACACACTTCATTGCTTGAGAAAATGAGCTATACAGGAACCTAATTTATAGGAACTATATAGGCTTCTAGCAATAGCTAGAAGATAAGACTGATGACTCAATAGATAAGGATAAGGCTGACAACGCATTTGATAAGATCACTATGTAAACTTACAAGTTTCAATATTTATTGGAACTCTGACAAAGTGATGATGTAGGCATTAGCAAACCTTCCTCCACCTTTTACAAATTTGGAGTTATAAAATAATGAAAAACTAGCTAGATTTGAATTTATGGCAACAAAATGAATAACCGTTGCAATATTATGTAGTTAATTGTTTTGTGAAACATATGAATGCCCTTCGAAACATGACTACTTGAGATGTGTTTCTGGGATGAAATAAGCCTTTTGAAAATTGTCGGATAATTAATGTTTTTAATTTGGTAAAATAAATCTATAAAGTTAAATTAAACAATTTACATACATATTTTTTAATATTTTTTTAAACTATAAAAAATTATATATATATATTTATTTTTAAAAATTAACACTAATATATGAAAATTATATAAAGAGGATAAATTGTCTACATTATTTGATATTTTATTTTTATATATATGTGCAAAAAACACAAGTGACTTTATTTAATAAAATGTTGTTTCGTATTATGTTTATTTGCATACAAACAACTAGGTTTAATTCAAATTGTTGCAATCTCATGGATATAAATTAATTGCTTATAAATAAATAATTATCTAGGCATTAAAAATAAATTTATTAGTGTGTTAAGTTTTTCTTTCAATTTCAAAATTTTCATATATTTTTTGAAGTCCACTAAATGAAGTTTTATGTTATTTATTTTTTCTATGCATAATTACTGGATTTGGGTTGGTTCAAGGAAAATTCTAAGAATAGAAATTCTTTTTAAATTGTAAAACTTGTCCAAATCATAGATATATATATATATATATATATAATTAGAGATTTTAAAGTAAATTATTTTTATTCTTATAAAATTTGGTTAAATTGTTTATAGAAAATGACATTAGCTTTTTTCTTTTTTTCTTTTTTTAAACATAAAAAATTAGTCTATCTCTCACAATTTAGCCTCTCAAATTTTCCTTGGTGTTACAATACTTATAAGGTTTGTTGTTGTATTTATATCAATTATATCTATTAAATTAAATGATTAATAATAATAACAATTTAAGTATTTATAATAAACTAATTATCTTAAAATTGTGTGTTTAAATATTTTAATTAAAATAAAGCAATATTATGTTCATGATATATACTTATAAATATAAGTAGTATGTGTGACCCATTTCCTAAGAAAAACAACTACTCATTTGGTCATCACTTAATAATTTTTGTGAGAAATACCACTAGTAATGGATAAACCTAGTAATGCGGAAGCAACTCCAGCACATAGTTTATGGACAACCTTTACCATTGTAATAAATTTGGAAACAATCTCTTGACATCAAGGCAGCACTGACACCTAGGCCTAATTCTTTAAATTGTCCAAATATTCACAATGCTACACCAAAAATAATGGCTTGAACCTCCTTCAAAATATTTCTAGCAAATTCTTGTCCATTGAAGAATGTCAAATATTTGACAATTTAATTCATCTCTTTGCAACAAACATTCTTGTCAACAACCATGACAAGTTCATGCTCCAATCCTTAAATATGCCAATAACACACACTGTTGGAGAATTGACAAGTGTTTTAGAAGCACACTAACATCACGATGATCAATTCAAAACAAATGTATTGCTACGTGTCAATGAGTTATGCTATCCTATAATTTTTGGGTCCAAACATTATTAGTCAATGGTGATTTTGGAGTATTCATTCAAATTGTATATACACCAAGAAGTGGCCCTCTAAATTTGCCAACATATGTTGATGTGGCTTTTGATAAAAATAGTGGCATTCCATTAGACCAAACTCAACCAAAGCATGAGCCAATTATCCCCACACAACAAACTAACAAGAAACAAATCCCACTTTTGTTGGCTTGGGTATTGACTATACATAAATCTCAAGGAATGATCTTAACAAGGTTTACCATTGACATTGGTAACACAAAAGATCAAGATTTGATCTTCACAACAATGTCACACCCTAATAATATACGAATGTGAATAACATCATTATTCTCCTTTAAACATTATGAAAAAATTGAAGGATATTATCTATCCCACACTAATAAAAAAAAAAAAATCATGCTTATTTTCTTTATTACTTTCATAATCTCAACATCTAGCCTCACATAATCATGCTTCGATTCAGAAAATATAATAACTATTTAAACATAATAATAACACTAAACATCAATATTTAATCTTCACAACAATATCAACACTAATATTATATGAATGTGAATAACATCATTATTCTCTTTTAAACATTATGAAAAAATGAAAAATATTATTTATCCATACTACTTAAAAATAAAAATAAAAATTCATACTTATTTTATTTCTTATTTTCATAATCCCAACAGCTAAATTTACATAATCATACTTCTATACATAAAATATAATGATTACTAAGACATAATAATACTATTAAATATTTTATTATGTATTTAATGAGACTTAATAATACTGCTAAATGTTATTTATAATATATTTCGACTTGATAATAATCTAGTCAAGATATTTGTTACCAAATACCTGTCAATTATATTTGACCTAAATAATTACACATTATTAATTATTTAGTATTTTCTTCCTTATATGCAACCAAGTAACGTCTAGTTCAGAGGTCGGTATTCTAAATCTTATACTCATTAAAAGAATGGACCCTTTCTGGAAATCAGTCTCTTATCGAGAACTAGAAGAGAGAGATTCTAAGGCTGAAGAAAACCCTTTAATGGATATGTTTGCATCAAGTTCCAGTCGTGTCTTGAATTCTTCCGAACTTGAATATGAAGAACCCCAGCCTTCTGCCTGATAGGAACTACCTGCTATAGCTCCCTTAGAAGTATATAGTGATCTTTCTATTTTTCATTTAAAAGAAACTACTAGAATTAGCATTAAAGAGTCTGTGAGCTAGATTCAAGAAAATGTCGCTAGTATTCAAACAATTCCTCTGTTAAATCCAAAAGAGTTACAGGCAAAGGCTAAGAGACTAAAGACAAACTATCTGCACTTAGGATGTATATGAGTGCAAATCAATCCTTTAGTCCATAAAGGATTACATACTTTTGCGTTAGCTACTGTCTGCGATCTAACGCATAATAAGTACATTGATTCCTTAATAGGTGGAATAGTTGCTCCTTTGTCTAATGGCCCAATCTATTTTGACTGTTAACCAAATTTATATGTCTATACATTTGATGAAACCATTGATCATATCTTACAGCTCTAGATCCAAACCACTGGTTTCGATATGAACAAAAAGAGAAACAATATAGCCATACAGACCAAGCCCTGTTTTCGTCACACCAATACGTTGTGGCCAGCCATCTGCCATACTCCCAGTCGTGATTCCAAGTCCAGTATTGTTGTTCTGACTATCCCAAAAATCAGAAAATAGAACACCAAATTATCCGATGGGAAGAATTAACATTTCCAGAACACTAGGTGGTGAACAATCCTAAGCCTCTCATAATAAAGAAAATTACCTCGGTTGATATTACAAACAATTTATCTTCTGCAGTCATATCCTTTCCCAAAAGATCCACCTTTGACCATCGACGTATTGATATTGCCTGTAAACAATCCAAATATTATAGATATCACTCCACTGTAGATACAACGTGTTCCAGTTCATCTTCTTGTAGACATAATCCTTTGTATGAATTAGCACAGCTTGTAAAATTTTCCTCTTTAGAAGTCAAATGTCTAGAATGCCAAGAAAGTATCAATCTGCTTACGCTTGCCAAAACCACAATTCATGCCAACCATAATCCCAGATCTGGCATAGCTCCTCCTTCAACTTCTGTTAATCCATGCCCGAACCCCAAATGTTCAGATATACCTTTCCCACATGAGCAGGATACAGATCATGTACTTAGAAGGAGAAAACCCAAGGTTAACTGAGATGATGTGTCTAATGAGACCAGCTAAGCCTAGATATGGCCTAAGACATCTTGAACAAGAAACTTGTCTAATACAAGGTTGCAGATTTCGTCCAGTTCCTAAAGACTGCAAAAAGCCTGCAATAATGGAGATGCATAAATTCTTCTCTCTCATGGATGGATGCCTAAAATCAGAGATTAGTGAAAAATGGATGAAAGCAATGATTAATTGGGACTTATACACTAATCCTCAGGCAGATGAATTTAATGAGAATTATACTCCCCAAGAGAAGAAAGAATTAGCTGAAGATTGGAAACATTTTATGGAAATCAATAACACCTGGATATCTTTCTATTCCTGGAAAGATAATATTTCTCCATTAAATGTTTTTACTGGTTCTACAAGCACGACAGAAAATAAGCATGCCTGGACTGCATTAGATGAGACAAAAGTTGAAACTCCATCAACATTTCCTCCTTTCAAAGGAATTGTGATTGGAGAAAACTAAAATGCAGCCAAAGCCATACCACTGGTATAGAAAGATGAAAATGCTTTAGGCATTGATGGAAGAATTCAAAAGGCCAGTGAACAGCTAAATTGGACAAATACTGCATTAAAAGGCTTGGAAATAAATGTAGCAAAATCTGCAAGAGTCAAGGAACAAATTGATACTGTCCAAGTATCAATTAATAATGTAAATAAATGTTTGAACAATGTACAGTTTGATTCCAGTTTTATTTGTTCTTATGCGATAGAATCTTTATCCAAGATAGAAGGAGTAGAAGAAAAGTTAGTTGATCATTTAGATACAACTAAACATCTCATAACTGGTTTAACAGATAAAGTTGAAAAAATGGATCTGTCAAAAGTAGAAAAATCAGTTCCAAACTCCTTTCTTGTTAAAATAAGCATAAAGATTCAGAATCCTATTAAAACTGTCGACAGGTCTCCTGCTTTATTCCCCAAGGAAGTAGCCACATCTTGTGAATCTGAGGCTACAACAAAAGTGACCATTGCATCCTTATTCAAGGATGAAGAACAAGAAAAAGGGAAAGAACAAAAAGATCATGATACACAGATCTTTCCCATATATGAACCTCTTGAGCATGGGTTCACTAGATATCCAGCACCTGATATTGAAGGAAAAGGAAAACTTCCTGAAGCACATACCTTTTTCCCAGACTCCCATAGAGAGTGGAACATAGATAACATGAGTGTCGGCCAAATCCGGCAAATGATTGATATGATGTATACTAAATATAAACTCATATGTCTTAGAGGGAAAAGTGAAATTGATGCTTGCAGAACTATTATTCAATGTTTTACAGGAACACTCCTTAGGTGGTGGGAGACAGAATCTTCCCTAAAGCTCATCGAAGCAATGGAAGCAGAAGTTCTTAAAGATGAGAAAGGAGATGTGATACACAACTCAGATGGCACCGTTACCAGCAATATGATAGGAGCATTGACATCAATGATCCTAGAGCATTGGTGTGGTAGTGAAACAAAAATTGAAAACAAAAATGAAGTTATTTTGATGAATCTAAAAAGCTACAAAATGTCCCAATTTGAAGACTTCCATAGAGATTGGATGCAGAGGATTTATGAGGTCAAAGATTCAAAGAACCTGTTATGGAAACAAGTATATCTTGCAGCCCTGCCATCCAGATTTGTAGATTATATCAGAATGCAAGAAATCTTCCAATTACCTTTTGAGTCATATACATGGGGAGAGATATATGCTCACATTACAAAGACACTGGTAAGTCTTTATACAAGCTCAAAGGTAAATAAATCTCTGGAAAAACTTTCCAGATTGCCAGACAAGAAGTCCATTTGCAACAAGTATGGATTGACAGCGGATGATCCTTTCGTAAAACGAAGGAAAGCTAAGAAAAGAGAAAAGAGAGAGTTTAAAGAAATTTTCTACAAGAACAGAAGAAAATATCTAAAGGACAAGAAAAGATATTCCAAACTAGTACGAGGCCAAGCCTCCAGAATAAAGAAAGGGTATTATAAGTATGTTCCTAGAACACACTATTATAATCCCTCTGATATTCACTTGCACACAACCAAGCAGGATAAATGGAATAAGATCACTTGTTGGTTATGTGGGCAAAATGGACATACATCCTCCAAATGTCCACAAGGTGAAGAATCAAAGCTAGACAGAGGCAAGAAATCTGAAGCCTTTGTTCAGAAAGCCAAACAAGTTAAGCAGGAAGGAAGAGGACCAATGATCTATATGAAATGTGGTTCTCATACACATAAGACAGAGCGCTACCCAAATGTTGTCATAAGAGAAATTGCTCAGCAGCATCAGATAGAAGAATCTTCCCATGATTCTTTCAGTTCTTCTTTTGCAGAAGAACTACAGGCTCATATAGAGCAATATTCAAATTCTGGTTCTTCAGAGTGTTTATGTTCTGATTTTGAAGAATGTGCTTGTCAAGCTCAATATAATTCTGATTCTGAGTATTACAGTGAATCAAGCGAAGAAGGGGAAAAGTCCAAGCCCCGGAAATAAAAGGTCCTCATGGCAGTAACAGAAGAAGATGAGTTGAAAATCTTATCCCAGATACAAGCCATGGAGGATGGAGAAATGAAAAATCCCCTGACCGAAGCCATTATGGACCAGTGTAAATCCAAAGCTTTTATGGACTAGTGTAAATCCAAGTAAGAAATCTTTATTCATTGATGCTTCCTATGAAAGAAATACAAAATCATTCCAAATGCATCAACAGAAACCTGGCAGAGTGAGATCACTCACTCTAGGGGAGGTAAGTCGTGAGATTCACAATCTCAAGGCAGAAATTTCTGTAATGAAAGCTCAGATTGTAGAACTGAAGAAAGGTAAACAGATGGCAAAAGAAGAAGATAATGATCAGCCATGGGATACCGCTCCATATAGTAGTAATCAAGAAATCCAAGTTGCTGAAGGAATAAAGGATCCAAATTTTGGGTTCAGAGATATGAGATTATTAACCATCTCCTATCAGCAACATCATGTCAAAGTAAATGTCTGTGTAAGGTGTTATGCTTTTAACCTGCAAAAGATACCCAAATACAGAATATGCGAAGAAAAATACCCAGAACATAGAATAGTGAGAGTCAACGGCGAATATTTTATTATTCAGAAGCAATGTTCACTGGCCTCTTTGAGGGGGCAACCTCCAATAGAGCAGAGCTCGATTCAAAAATAAGACACGATGCTCCTCGCAGGGAGTCTCTATCCTTTATATATGACTCATACATGTAATACCATGGATCAATACCATGGGTTTTATTAATACCATCTACCTAATACTAGGCCCATTTGCAACTAACTGTGGTCCCATAATAAATAGCGGGGTTAACCACTTACAAATATTAATATGGGCTTTATTGACTCTTGACTATGACGTGATCCCATGACATGAATAAGGGGGTTAGGGTGGGACCCTAACATGCCCTCACCCTTAAGACTAGCCTTGTCCTCAAGGCTGAAGC
>APFE030866676.1:99871-119799 GCA_000404065.3 Pinus taeda
GCCTAACTTCTTATGCAAAGTGGTTTATCTTTAATGATTTCTATTCTTATAATAGCTGAATGATCTTTATTACCAGTTATTGTTTGAAATCTTTTTAGATCACATAATGGAAGATATACAATCCCGGGTTAGAATAGATTTGATGTGTTGTTTCTCACTAGATTTACAATAGCATAGAGTAAAGTTAAAGAGTCTGAATTAGATTAGCTTTAAAATACTCTTAGATCAGCATAGTTCAACTCTACACACACACACACACACCCAAGATCAGGAAACTAGTCCCATTATCCCCAGTCGGACCCGCTATACCAAACGGATAAGGAGTTGCCAACCAAGGTCCGGATCGGGTGGGTATCCCCCTTGTTGTCGACCCGATTTTTGGGGCTTCAACAGCACATTAATTTAAGAATTCACTCAAGAAGAGATAATGGAGCAAAATGTCAAAGATGTAGAAAAAACTCTTGACTTGGATTCCTTTCACCAGGTGACATTTAAGCTGCCGCACCAAGTTGGGGAAGGCACATCCACTGTTGCAGCTACACAGACTGCCCAACGAATATCTACAACAACAACAGCTACAACAAAGGGAAAAGAGGTGATGGATGCATAGTAGGAAACAGAGACAAAGCAGCCCACCACTTCCAAAGATCAAAGTCAAGGGCAAGCCCCTCCACAGCAGACCGAAACATCACAAATTCCAGTCTTACAAACTCCTTTAAATGAGGAAAGGGGTAAAAAACAGGATAGAGAGGAGACCACACCTCCAAGTGGGTCAGCAAAGCAACCAGAAGCCAAGAGGAAAAGAATTGATCCTCAGGCTGAAGAAGAAATCAGTGAAGAAATGGTAGAGAGCCAGAACAGAGAGAGAGAGTCCAGCTAGTAGACTGCTACCAGCTCATTCCAGCAGGAAGAAGGTATGCAACATAGTACAGAGGTGTCTTCTTCCAGGCAGCAAGGCAAGCAACCAACTGGTATCAAAGGAACTTTCATGGAGATCAAGGCACAGAATGAACTATTGAGAATACAACTTTATGATCAATTCTTGAAACAAACACCCTCCAAGCAACAAAGATTGATGGCAGCTTATGATATCAAGGAGGACAAGATGATTTTTACTCATTTCAAGCCTAAAGTTCCACACCCCAAATCATCTGCAGATTACATAAAGATAAACATGGAAGTCCTCTCTAAGGACATACATCCAATGGATCAATTTGAGCTGCATAAGCAAATAGGGGAAATGGTCTATGCCACGCTTGCAGACAAGGCCATGCTGGCCCATCAATTAAAAGAATCATTGAAAAATACAAATACTCAATTAGATTTGGAAAGGATGTCTTCCACTGCCAATGATAACTGAATAAAAACTTTGGAGGACATTATTGTTGATCTAGGACACAATCCTAAGGATCCAAAGGGTATCAAAGCCCTTATGAAGAAGAAGGAAGATGATATTACTGCACTCAGAAAGCAGGCAAATTTTCCTGCAACCATTCACCCTCAAAATGCAGAACTTGTACAGGAAAAAGAGGTTGATGACACCATGGATTTTCTTTTAAAGATGAATCAAAGAATACTACAGATGGAGGCAGAATTGGAGAAAGCCTTGAAAGGTCAACAGGGGGAGTCAACCTCCCAACCACCTCAAACATCTACAACTCTTAGCCCTGCTCTTCCTACACAAACAGCAACAGCCCCTCTTGCCATTCCAGCACCCACAACGGCTACATCAACTACAGATGCTACAGCAGCAACAACAACAGCAGCACCAGAATCTAGCATGAGTATGGAGGACCTAATGAAAGCAGTCAAGGAGCTTGACATTCAGGTGACAGAAGTAAAAGAGGCCAAAGAAAGGCTGGCCAAGCTAGAAGCCAGCTATGACAAGTCCAAAATGACAGTGGCCGAGAAGAAAAGGGAGATAAAAGCCTTAGAGACCAGAGTAAAAGCCTTAGAAAAAGAACTGTCTCTAGACAAAACTCTGACTAAGATTAAAAATATTTTGTGGGCCAAGATTGGCCAATCAATCAATGATCAATGGCGATCAATTCAGGCTATACATGAACAAATTGAATTAATAGGCATGGCTCAATTTGAAATTCACAAGGCCAGAGCAGCATTGGGGATTATGCCTGAGCAAGCCAACAAGATGATCCATTTCCTGAACACTCACACTAACGAAGAATTGGCAGCACTGGATATCCACAGTCGAACAGATACTATCCTGACAGCAAAGAAGGTGTTGACCTTGAGAAATTTCATACAAACTCTGGAAAGGAAATGTCAGGAGATGCAGGCAGAAATAAATGACTTCCGAACAAAGATAACAACATTGCAAAGCAGAGGATTGCCCAGTCTAGTAATCGGTACTGGAAAATTGTTGTCCTATGAGCAATATACCACCAGAATCAACAACTATGTTGAAAATAAGATTACAGCATCTACAAGCTCCACAGAAGAAGCAGAACCTCCCTCTAGGCAATCTCTTTATGATAAATTGGAGAATCTATTTTTTATTGAGCATGAGATTAATCGTCTGTTTGAAGTCCCTCCAAATTTCTATAGATATACTGAAGCTGATGAAACACTCATAAAAATAAGAAGACATCAGCTACCTCTAGTTGATTGGTGGCAATCAATGCTGGAAGTATTGCCCAGGTGATTTTGGTCTATTTTTCTCCTTATGTCAACTTCAGATTTCAGTTATAGTACAGGTCAGCAAAGAATCAAACACGCAGGCACTACAGAAAGCATCAAGACAGTGACTCAGCAAATCACTAAGATTGCATGCCCAGCAAACGCATATTAAAGACACAGCTACAGCCGACTTTGTTGATCCAAAAAAGTCAAAGCTTGTCTGACAAAAGACAACTAGCACACCAATATTAACTACTGCAGTTATTTCTTTCATTTACTTCCTTGACAGGGTTGGTGATGTAATTTATTACACAATGACTCAGCATCTAGATATTTTATCTCATATTTTGTATATATATCCCCCCCCATAGAATGTATTAGGGTCGGATTTTTGGTGAATCTCTCTCTGAAGAGCTGCATTGTATATCTCAAACTTTTTTCTAATATAAATTGCAGGTGAAGTTCCCGGTCTCTGTACTGTCTGATGGTGGAAGTGAAGGACTGTGTTATGCTGCAGAATTCTTGTGTCGTTTAAATGAAACAATAAGTTACTCTAAACTATGTTTTGTCTTTCTATGTATGCAAAAAATTCACATGTGTTTCATGATCTTAGCAACAAGGAAAAAGAATAGCTTAGGACTTGTTTAAATACACCCTCTCCTCAATCTCTGTTCCTAAATAGGTTTTCTTCATAGTTAGCCATGAATATGAATTCTTAATTGCTCATGTTTAAACTGATTCTCTCACTATGAATACTGTTTAGGAATTCTTAACTGCTCTTAAACAATATTCTCACTTTCTCCCTCAACCAGCATAGTGGAAGATTCTTGACTGCCTTTCACTCACTGATCTCATGCTTTCATCTCCCAAATTTGAAAAATTGTTCCACAAACGCCTATCTGGCTTTGCAGTAATACCATTCCCTCAAAGAAATACTTTAGCAGTACACCATCATGAACTCCATTGCCAAATGTTCCAGACTGTTCTGTAATCTGTACACCAGCTCTGTTTGAATTCACCATCCAACCAAATTTAAAACAAAATCAGTGCACCATAACTAGCCTAAAATCACCCCCAAAACAACGCTAAATTATAAAGAGAGAGCCCTCTCTGGTTGCAGGTAGGCTAGGACCTGTAACTGAAAGATTGGTTAGTGGTTACCTCGGCCATATTCCCTATAGGAAGTAGGGAACAACCTAAGTGTTAACATAAATGGCGACTCCACTGGGGAAAATTAGTTTCCCTGTTTCAAAAGAGCTTCCTATTTTTCAAAAGAATCTCTTGGGAAGTACCGTTTAAAAGTTGTGACTATAAATCCTTTCATAAAACACCAAGAAGACAGACTTAGAAGCTGGATCCAAAGAAGAAAACTCGTTACACCAGGTCAAACCCTGACCTAGATCCACCAGCTGTTTTTGAAAATCCCAATTTAATCCCTAAGATCCTTAAGAAGCAAGAGCAACAAGAAGAGTTTTCTGAATCAAGTACTCAAGGAGTTCAGCTAAGCTATATTCCTACCCTTGCTAAAGTGTCAGTTCATCCTCACATTACTCCTACTTCTCCTAGTTCCTCATCCACTTCCAAAAGTAACTTACCCACTCCTCCATACACTATACATCCTACTCCTATTATCCCTATTGTTCCAGCTGTTCCACTCCTTCTTGCTGTCCCATTTATCTCTGCAACTATGGCTAACAGATATGCCCCTTTACACTTGCCTGCAAATCCAGGGGCTATGCCCCAATATTATCAAAGCAAGATCACCTACTTTTATGGTACTAGTTCTTATACAGCCCAACAACACACCAAGAAAATGCAGGACTATTTTGAGAACTATGAAATTGATGATGAAGACGTAAGGATGAAAATTTTTGTCCAAAGTTTAACTGGTGATGTAAGGACCTGGTTTAGGTCATTAGCTGTACATTCTATAGTTAATCCTGATGCCTTATACCTAAGCTTCTTAAACAGATGGGAAAAGAAGAAAGACCCTTTACACATCCTAACTGAGTATGATAATCTAAAATGGGGTCCACAAGAAATAGTTCAAGACTATTGTGCTAGATTCAACAATGTATACAACGCCATTCCCCAGAACCTGAGGCCCCCACCTGACTTGGCCCTGATCAAATTCCCTAATGGTTTTGATTCAAATATGGCATATCAGTTAAGAGAAAGAGCACCCCCTAGTCTGGTAGACATGCAGAATGAAGTTGTCAGTGTGGAAGCAAACCTGATTGCTAAAAGAAACAGAGCTAGAGTTGAGAGAAGAACAACATTTAAAGAGGAACCTTCAGCTTTCGAGCAAAAGCTAGATGCAATCATCAAAGGAATGGACAGGCTAGGAGATAGAGTTGAGACCATCGAGAGAAAATCCTCTCGGGAAGGACAAACAAGCAACACTACTAGGAACCCTAATTTTAGAAAAAATCAAAACCCAAATGCTGGGAGGATTGGTCTTAATCAGAATATCAGACCTCCATTTCAAGAGAACTATGCAGAGGTCTCAACCTCTAATGAACAAATAGAAGATCCCCACATCAATCTAATGGGTTTGGACAGTGAACAACAAGTATTCTTAACACAAGATGATCAACAAGCCCAAGAATGCAAACAATTTCAAACAAAATCTGGTGAGTCATTTGATTTCAGAGAAGGGTATGATACAACAGTCCATGAGGTACATAAACAATATAAATTAAGAAGCAGAACCATAGATGTGCCTGAACTTACTAAACCAACACATGCCAAACTGCTAAGAAACCCAGTGATAAAGCTGTCTTAACAGAGTCCTCAGATAAAAAGCTCCAAGGGGAAGTCACAATGGAAGATGTATCTGATGTATAGCCTTCAGTAAATCCCTCATCTGTACCCCTTCTTTCAGTAGAACTCTTGAACAAACTTCCAGAAAACAATCATAACTCAGATATACCTCATAACAATATACCTAGTCAAGAGAAGGTCACCCAAAACTCAGTAGAAAAAGAAAAACTTGCTGCTCAAAATAGCCATTCCTCTTTCTGAACTGGCCAAACATGAGGTCTTTAGACAATAAATCAACAGGTCGTTGCAAGTACCAGAGAATAGGGATGCAGTTAATGTTCTGGATGATCAGCCATAACTAATTTTTGGCTCAGAAGTTAATGGCAAATTAGTGGATGGAGGTGTCCCTCCATTTTATGTAAGCCTAAACATTCATGACAAAGTGCTACACAATGCCATGTTTGACTCAGGTGCCTCCCATAATCTAATGCCCAAGTCAGTAATGGAAAAAATTGATCTAGACATCACAAGGCCCTATAAAGACTTGTTTTCATTTGATTCCAGCCAGGTAAGATGTCTAGGCCTTATCAAGGACCTTTGTGTGTCCCTAGTCCAATATCCAGCTAAAACAATTTTGATGGATGTGGTAGTAGCTGACATTCCACCCAAGTATGGTATGCTTTTATCCAGATCTTGGGGTGCCAAACTCCAGGGATCTTTGCAGCTAGACATGTCATATGCCACAATTTCAGTCTTTGGCCAGCCAAAGAGATTATACCGAGAAACATTGATGAAATATGTGGTCAGTAGTCAAGAGAAGCCCCAAAACTTCCCAATCTACTCCATTCATTCGGACATGGACTCGTTTATCTTATACAATGCTAATATGTGTCCTAGAACTAAGGTCAAAATCCTAACAACAACGGGAACAAAAAACATAAACGAATAGTCTAGTGCCCAAGAACAAAAGATCATTGATGTGATTAACACACCAAAGCTAACTAATATATCACATGAATTACAAAAGCCAGACCTGCCCACTGAACAAACTTGTAAACCTGTTGAAAAAAGCATTGAGCAGGAAATCTTGTGGTATCTAGAATTTGATGGGTCAGTAAACAAGCTAGGGTCAGGGGCAGGGGTTTGGATACACAATACACAAAATGACAATGCTCAATGTCATGCATATAGGCTTAATTTCAGATGTACAAACAACATGGCCGAATATGAAGCCCTTTTGCTAGGTCTCAAACTGATTAGGAGTCTTGGAGTGACCAAAGTTTCCATTTTAGGTGATTCAGATTTAATTGTATAGCAGATAAAGGGAAATTTTGTTACAAATGATCTCAGGCTAAGGTCTTACAGGGTAGCAGCAACTGAGTTACTCAGCAGCTTCTTGGAATTTCAGCTCACCAAAATGCCTAGAAGCCATAATTTACATGCACACAGTTTGGCAACTTTTGCAAGCACCTGTAAACTTCCTTTTGGGCCTAACCACCTGTTCACTGCTGTGATTAAACACAGACCTGTTGTCCTAGATAATGTAAAAAATTGGAAAGTGTTTGAGAATGATACACAAATAAATAATTTTTTGACCATGGAAGAAGAATTCTCGAGCATAAACATAGACACAAGCACTAGGGATGATCAACAACAAACTGATAAAGTGAAAACTAATATATCAGCTGAAACAACAAATGTGATGTTACATCCAACAACCTTTGACTGTGCCAATTTGCAGAAGCTAAAACAAGCAGGCTTTGATGAAATCATTGAAGAAGAATCAGAAGTAATAGAATTAAAGGATAATTTCCTACCCACAGGCCTAACTCCTTTAGAAGACCTTTTTGACTCAAATGACATTCCTAAGAAGCCAAAGATGCAACCCTTAAACGCAGAAATTGAGGAGTGTAATATTGGGACCACTGAAAATCCCAAAATGATAAAGCTTTCCAGAACCTTACCTCCTCACAAGAAATCAAAATACATTGAACTTTTTAAAGAATTTCAAGATGTGTTTGCCTAGAGTTATGAAGACCTCAAATCCTATGATACTTCGGTCATCCAACATACTATACCCTTGAAAGAAAACCAGAAACCTTTTAAACAAAAGTTGAGGAGAGTGAATCCTGTCCTTCTTCCCCTAATTGAAAAAGAAGTGAAACGAATGTACGAAGCTAGAATTATTGCACCTATAAGCTTTTCTGAATGGATTTCAAACCTTGTACCCACAAGAAAGAAAACTGGGGAGATAAGACTGTGTGTTGACCTGAGAAATTTGAACAAAGTCTCTCTCAAAGACCACTACCCCTTACCAAAAATGGATCACATCTTACAGAGGGTAGTGGGAGCTTCAAGGATCTCACTATTGGATGGTTTCTCAGGATTCAATCAGTTTTAGTTCACCCAGATGATCTAGATAAAATAACTTTTACTACACCTTGGGGAACCCTTAAATATGTGAAAATGCCTTTTGGACTCAAGAATGTTGGAGCCACATTTCAGAGGGAAATGGACATAGCCTTTGCTAAATAAATTCATGACTTCTTGGTCATATACCTTGATGATCTCACAGCTTTCTCAAAATCAGACCAAGAACATTTAGAACATCTCAGACAGGTGTTCTTAATTTGCAGAAAATATGGCATATCTTTGAACCCAAAGAAATCACTATTTTGCCTAGAAGAAGGAAAACTCCTAGGTCATATAATTTCAAAATATGGTATAAGAACCGACCCTGAAAGGATTCAAGCTATCCTTCAAGTCCCTCATCCAAGAAACATCAAAGAATTACAAGATTTTCTAGGAAAGATCAATTTCCTAAGAAGATTCATTCCTAACTTGGCCGAACTAATAAGATTGTTGAGTAACATGCTAAAGAAAGATGCCAAAGTCAAATGGACAGTAGAAGTCAAGCAAGCCTTTGAGGAAATCAAGGTAGATTTGACAAGAACACCTGTTCTTACCAGTCCTAGATTTGATAGAGACTTCATAGTCTTTTCCTTTGCATCTGAACATACAATTGCTGCTATCTTATTACAAAAAGATGACTCAGGATGTGAGAAACCCATTTCAGCAGAGCCCTTAGAGATGCCCCACTTAAATACCAGATCATGGAAAAGCAAGCATATGCCCTTGTCAAGGCCATAAAGGATTTCACAGTTTATATCTTGTACTCTCACATAATTGCCTATGTTCCCAATGCAGTAGTCAAAGACATTTTAACTCATGAAGGAATTGAAGGTAAAAGGGGCAAATGGATAGCCAACATTTTGGAATATGACATAGAGATTAAACCAACAAAACTTATAAAAGGACAAGGGATAGCTAAACTAATGACTGAAACCAATTTCCAAGCCCTTGACATCAATGACCTGGATAACGAACAGGAGATGGTGACTCCACAGATCAATCAGGCCTTCTTACAATCACCTTGGTATACTGACATATGTTTTGTATTGTTAAACCTGCAAGCTCCTCCAGGGTTATCCAGAACCAAAAAGAGATTTCTGAAAATGAAAGCTTCAAAGTTTTATATCATAGATAATGCATTATTTTGGAAAAATCATGAAGGTATTTTGCTTAATTGCCTAAAGTCAGTTGAAACTGATGAAGTTCTTAGGGAATTTCATGCAGGAGAATGTGGAGGGCACTTATATTGGAAATCAACAGCTGATAAAATCCTAAGGGCTGGATTTTATTGGCCCTCCCTGTTTGCTGATGTAAAAAAATTTGTAATGTCATGTCATAAATGCCAGATCTTTGAAGGAAAGAAAAAGTTGCTACCTTTACCCCTCAAACCTATTTCAACTGAAAAACCATTTCAACAATGGGGTTTAGAATTCATTGGGGAAATTCACCCTTCATCTTCTGGTCAGCATAGATGGATTTTGACAGCCACAGATTATTTTACTAAGTGGATAGAGGCCATACCTTGTAGACAAGCCAATGACTCAATCATCATGCAATTCCTAGAGACCAATATCTTGTCTAGATTTGGCTGCTCAGAAAAGATCATGACAGACAATGCAGTTGCCTTTAAATCCAAAAGAATGATCACTTTTTGTCACAAATATCATATTACCCTAGGTCATTCCATAGCCTATTACCCTCAAGGCAATGGCCTAGCTGAGTCCTCCAACAAATGCCTCATTAACATCATCAAAAAGATCTTGGAGGAGAACAAAAAGAATTGGCATAAGAAGCTGGTAAATGGATTATGGGCAAATAGATTGACCACTAAAAGATCTATTGGTACAAGTCCATATGAATTGGTATATGGTCTGGAAGCTTTTTTCCCTTCATCTCTCGGGATCCCTGTGATCAAATTGCTGCAGGAAATACAAGCAGAACCTAATGAAATTCAGAGAAGGATCAATCAAACAATTCACTTGCAGCAAACAAGGGAAGAAGTATATCACAGAACCCAGGTTCTACAAGAGAAGCTGAAAAAGATGTTTGATAAAAGAACAAAAGATGAAGACTTCTTCATAGGAAACAAAGTACTAAAATGGGATTCTAGGAGGGAAGACAAAGGGAAACATGGCAAATTTGATTTTCTTTGGAAAGGACCATTTGTGATTCAAGTTGTTCAGGGTAATAACACCTTTTTTCTGAAGAGTCTCGATGGTTCAAATAATGAGGAAGGCCCAGTGAATGGGAGAATGCTCAAACACTATTATGATCCGTGAACACAACACAGCTACATATTGTACATAAATATTTGTATTTTCAGCAGTTGGATAGAAAACCAAGTGTAACAAATTTTGAAGAAAGATTAGGGAACTATACCTAGTGTGGTATACATGTTGAATGTTCGACAAACAAATATTAGGGAGGTCTAGGGAATAGAGAACCAATGACAAGCAGTCATACAAACCAGCAAGACACAAAGTGGTAATTCTTGCACAAATCAGGTCAAAGGATACTGTATACAAGTTGATAATATTTAGATCAATGGTGTCCATGACAAAGAAGGTTCAAAATGCAGCAAGAATTGAAAAATAAGGCCATCTGACCTGTTGTTCTTGGCTTTCCACCAGGAAAAGCCATCCCCAAGTGGAGCCACTGTTAGGTTCCTATACCAATAGGTTTCATTTTTCATGATTGACAGTGGAAAGGCTAAATATGTTCATCACTGCATGTTGCAAAGGTTCCATATTTTGTATACAGACTAGGAAAATTAAAAGATGAAAAGAGGGTATGCCTTAAAGAATAATCAAAAGGCAAGAAAATCAATTGGTTAGAAAGAACAGTGAAAATGAACCCCAAATCAAAGACCAGGAAAGTGGCTAGTCAAAATGCCACTACTATTTTATTGACAGCATCACAATGTGCAAATACTCTTGTTAATCATACTTAATGGATGGTCCAACAGTTCAATCTAGACCCTGCCATGTTTAAATTGTTTGTTGCAGAATAGAGAATGATTCCTGTCCAAACAGCTCAAGCTTGGCAGATGACTAGCTAGGTAGAGAAATGAAGGAGCCCAACTGCTTAATCTGGGTCCTTGGAAGAGATAAGGGTAGATTTAGATAGGAGGGCAGTCAAAAGAAAAGAGGATAATCAGGGTTTGCTAATCTAAGTGCACCCAGCTCAAGGAAGAAAAAATGTTAGGATTGTTAGGCTGGGTAAGTAGTTTGAGGTTGCAGAAGCAAGTGTGTGATCATTATTTGGCTTATCAAGAAGGACTCATTTCATTCATGGCATTGACACCATGGCAATGGCCTGATGGTACAACAATGGAAGCATGACTAATTTCCATTTTCAGCCAAAGATCATTTACTAATACTCCCCAAAGACCTTGGGATCTACCTAATAATCTTGTTTCATTTCATTCCAGTACCAGTCCCAAGTCAAGCTCTCAGTTGACTAAAGGAAAAGAAGCCACATTTCTTGTGTAAAAATCATCATTCTGAATTCCATTCCTCTTCTGTGTCTAAGTTTCATTTCATAAGCTTAGCATTTTCCCTTGCATTTTCACCTCACAAAGTCATATTAACAGCGAATTTTATTATTTAGCTCCTTAACATTGCTTCCCTTCCCTAGTTCTACAAAAAACTATATAAAATCCCAAAAATCTATTTAATACCCCACCCCCATAGCAATATAGCTATATAAGTCAGTCTTGGGAAATATTTAGTCCATCTGGGACTAATATTAATCCTCCCTTGCCCTAAAAAAACCATGGAATTTGATCAAACCCTCGGGTAAAATTAAAAACCATAGTGCCCATCCACTCACAGACTTTATTATTTTCCCCCGCGCGCTAAACAAAAGTTTAAAACCCACCCCCGCTTATATTTTTTATTTTTTATTTTTATTTATTTTTTTATAACCTGGTGGGGTACACGTTAATCCTCCACGCCACTAACCCCGCAACCGTCTGATGTCGGCCTCCAGATCCAAGGGTGGGCGGTCATTTTCACTCACAACCCGGTGGATGTTTAGCGTCCGGGGGATTGGCGGTTTCACTGCCATACCCCCGCCATGCATCGCCTTCCCGGTGTGTTTGAAGGCCCCTCCCCTGATACCGCTTATGCTAAAAGGTGGTGCGGGGAGGAAACTGGATACCACCCTCTGCCCCTTGACGTCAACACCACGTCATTTGTGATGTCACCGCCACGTCTGTGCCCTGCCGTCATGCCATTGCCACCTAATCCACCCGCATCCATGCCCTGCCGTCGTGTCCTGTGCCACCTCACCACCCATGTTAGAAGTCCACGTCATCCTACCGTACCCAGGACCCGCCGATGATGTCATGCTGACGTCATCGCCAAAAAGCGCCAAAAAGTCCCAAATTTGCATAAATCAACGCAAAAAGACCGTTTTATGTCATTTTTATTGGTTATTTCGGGAGCGCTGTGCATGCCATTTACGTTGATTTGTTGCCCAACCTGGAATTTAGCCGTCCAAACTGTTGCTGCCTGCAAATTCGACTCAATTGCTCACCATTGTACCAGCTCAACACCCTCGGCGCCGTGAAAACCAGGTATTTGCCCACAGTCAACCTTTTTTACCCTTGTTTTCACCATTTTGTCCATTTTTACCTGCATAAAATTCTGCAAGCTCCCACACTAAGCCAATTATGCACCTAAGTGTTGTCTAAATGCTCTGGTTAGCCTCCTCTTCCCACAAAGCTCAGTAAACTCGTGTCCGTCTGCGAAATTCACTTGAAAATTTTGTTTTGAGAGCTCGTGCTGTCGACAGAGGTTCACACAGTTTTTCACCAATCACTCTCACCAGATTTCTCTTTGCAAAAGTCAACCTAATCAACTCAAAGACATTTCTATTTGCCCTGTAGTTGTCCCACAAATTTTTCAACCAAGATAAAGTCTGTTGAAACTCTGTGATTTCTCCTTGGACACACTTTACAAACAGGAAAAGCTACTGCCAGATACAAATTCAGTTTGCAGTTTGCAATAGTTGTAATAAATCCTGGTTTCAAGTATAAGCACAAAAAAAGTTTTCCATATGGCCGCTCCAGCAGCTTTAAATGTTGCTCCTATCAATGCACCTAACAAGGATCTTGAAAAGCTGCCTTTAGCTGACAAGGATTATCTAATTCAGGATTTGGTGGGAGACAGAAACCACTTGCAGACATTCTGCCACCTGAGAAATAGTTATTTAAACAATAGTGACATGTATGGCATTTGGGAGTCAAACTTTCCCATCTATTTCTTGCCTTTTGTAAACATCTTCCCCAAGATAATTCACCTCTGTGCTGAAAATTATGATCCAAGCCTGAGAGTTGTCAAGTCTCCATCTGGGAGCATACGTTTTCATATTACTCCTGATTCCATCAATCAGATGCTGAATTTCAAACAGACTCAACTGTTCATCCCTTTCTCCATGAAATAGCGGGTAGATGAAGGCCCCAAACTCTCCAGCACTGAGATTACCAGAATTGCCAAGACATTCATGAGAGTAGACCGCCAACCTACAGGGCCACCTCCTTTCTTGTATGTCAATTTCAATGAGGTAGGCAAGCTGCTCGTAGACATGATATCCTCTGTGCTAGGTTTCAAAACAAGTGAGCATATTGATGAAACAGTGTTGCTCCTTTTGTCTGCATATAGCCTTGGAAAGCCCCCTACTTTCAAGTACAACTATGCCAAGTTCATTGCCAATAAAATGCCTGACCAACTGTTAGAGCTGGACAGGGAGGCAGTATTCAAATATTCTTGTTCATGTACTATCAGTCAGATTGCTTCCAATGCCCCATCAAAAAGCTGGATTCACAGGGTGAAAGGTGGTCTGTTATCTTTTGGTCATCAGTTTTTCATCAAGTCCAGAACTCTCCATATTCTTACTATGAGTTCATTGACCAATTTGTTTATCCAGTTTCATGTCTCTTGAAAAGAACTCCTCCTCCTAGATTGTCATATGACATGCATAAAATATTGCAGTTGTCTAAGAATTATAAAATAGGTGTTTGGTATCTATACCAAAATCACAGTGTCATTAGGATCTATGGTTGTGAGCTCTGTCCCTACAGGCTCCCAAGATATGTACCCATGAGATTGTTTGCCTTGAAATACTATAAGCAACTCATTAACTCAGATCTTACTCACTTTCATAGTGCCAAGAAGAAAGCTAGCCTGAAATTCAAAGACCATCTAGGCCCCTTTATCATGAACAAGAAAGAAGGTAGGCAAGAGGCTGATCAAATACTGGGGCAACAACTTAAGCTAAAAAGGAGTTTCTGGTGGGTTCCTTATGACCCTGATGGCTTTATCAGTGCTAGAATAGTCAAATATAGGCTCTTAGCCTATACCCATTGTCAAATTCCACAAATTGAACAATATGCCAACAAAGATGAGTGGGTGCCAGGCACATTAATTGAAGAATTCACTCAAGAAGAGATAATGGAGCAAAATGTCAAAGATTTAGAAAAAACCCTTGACTTGGATTCTTTTCACAAGGTGACATTTCAGCTGCCACACCAAGTTGGGGAAGGTACATCCACTGCTGCAGCTGCACAGACTGCCCAACAAATATCTACAACAACAATAGCTACAGCAAAGGGAAAAGAGGTGATGGATGCACAGCAGGAAACAGAGACAGAGCAACCCACCACTTCCAAAGATCAAATTCAAGGGCAAGCCCCTCCACAGTAGACCGAAACATCACAAATTCCAGTCTTACAAACTACTCTAAATGAGGAAAGAGGTAAAAAATAGGATAGAGAAGAGCCCACACCTCCAAGTGGGTCAGCACAGCAACCAGAAGCCAAGAGGAAAAGAATTGATCCTCAGGCTGAAGAAGAAATCAATGAAGAAATGGTAGAGAGCAAGAACAGAGAGAGAGAGTCTAGCCAGCAAACTGCTACCAGCTCATTCCAGCAGGAACAAGGTATGCAGCATAGTACAAAGGTGTCTTCTTCCAGGCAGCAAGGCAAGCAGCCAGCTGGTATCAAAGGAACTTTCATGGAGATCAAGGCACAGAATGAACTATTGAGAATACAACTTTATGATCAATTCTTGAAAACAACACCCTCCAAGCAACAAAGATTGATGGCAGCTTATGATATCAAGGAGGACAAGATGATTTTTACTCATTTCAAGCCTAAAGTTCCACACGCCAAATCATCTACAGACTACATAAAGAGAAAGATGGAAGTCCTCTCTAAGGACATACATCCAATGGATCAAATTGAGCTGCATAAGAAAACAGGGGAAATGGTCTATGCCACGCTTGCAGACAAGGCCATGCTATCCCATCAATTAAAAGAATCATTGAAAGATACAAATACTCAATTAGATTTGGAAAGGATGTCTTCCACTGCCAAGGATAATCGAATAAAAACTTTGGAGGACATTATTGTTGATCTAGGACACAATCCTAAGGATCCAAAGGGTATCAAAGCCCTTATGAAGAAGAAGGAAGATGATATTGCTGCACTCAGAAAGTAGGCAAAGCTGCCTACAACCATTCACCCTCAAATTGTAGAACTTGTACAGGAAAAAGAGGTTGATGACACCATGGATTTGCTTTTAAAGATGAATCAAAGAATACTACAGATGGAGGCAGAATTGGAGAAAGCCTTGCAAGATAAACAGGGGGAGTCAACCTCCCAGCCACCTCAAACATCTACAACTCTTGGCCCTGCTCCTCCTACACAAACAGTAGCAGCTCCTCCTGCCATTCCAGCACCCACAACGGCTACATCAACTACAGATGCTACAACAACAACGACAACAGCAGCACCAGAATCTAGCATGAGTATGGAGGACCTAATGAAAGTGGTCAAGGAGCTTGAAATTCAGGTGACAGAAGTAAAAGAGGTCAAAGAAAGGCTGGCCAAGCTAGAAGCCAACTATGACAAGTCCAAAATGAGAGTGACCAAGAAGCAGAGGGAGATAAAAGCCCTAGAGACTAGAGTAAAAGCCTTGGAAAACGAACTGTCTGTAGACAAAACTCTGACTGAGATTAAAAAGATTTTGTGGGCCTAGATTGGCCAATCAATCAATGACCAATGGCGATCAATTCAGGCTATACATGAACAAAATGAATTAATAGGCATGGCTCAATTTGAAATTCACAAGGCTAGAGTAGCATTGGAGATTATGCCTGAGCAAGCCAACAAGATGATCCATTTCCTGAACACTCACACTAAGGAAGAATTGGCAGCACTGGATATCCACAGTCGAACAGATACTATCCTAACAGCAATGAAGGTGCTGACCTTGAGAAATTTCATATAGACTCTAGAAAGGAAATGTCAGGAGATGTAGGCAGAAATAAATGACTTCAGAACAAAGATAATAGCATTGCAAAGCAGAGGATTGCCCAGTCTAGTAACGGTGCTAGAAAAATATTGTCCTGTAAACAATATACCACCAGAATCAACAACTATGTTGAAAATCATATTACAGCATCTACAAGCTCCACAGAAGAATTAGGACCTCCCTCTGGGCAAACTCTTTATGATAAATTGGAGAATCTATTTTTTATTGAGCATGAGATTAATCATCTGTTTGAAGTCCCTCCAAATTTCTATAGATATACTGAAGCTGATGAAACACTCATAAAAATAAGAAGACATCAGCTACCTCTAGCTGATTGGTGGCAATCAATGCTGGAAGTATTGCCCAGGTGATTTTGGTCTATTTTTCTCCTTTTGTCAGCTTCAGATTTCAGTTACAGTATAGGTCAACAAAGAATCAAACACGCAGTCACTACAGAAAGCATCAAGACAGTGACTCAGCAAAGCACTAAGACAACATGCCCAGCAAACGCATATTAAAGACGCAGCTACAGCCGACTTTGTTGATCCAAAAAAGTCAAAGCTTGTCTGACAAAAGACAACTAGCACACCAATATTAACTACTGCAGTTATTTCTTTCATTTACTTCCTTGACAGGATTGGTGATGTAATTTATTACACAATGACTCAGCATCTAGATATTTTATCTCATATTTTGTATATATATCCCCCCCCCCATAGAACGTATTGGGGTCAGATTTTTGGTGAATCTCTCTTTGAAGAGCTGCATTGTATATCTCAGACTTTTTTCTAATATAAATTGCTGGTGAAGTTCCTAGTCTCTGTATTGTCTGAAGGTGGAAGTGAAGGATTGTGTTATGCTGCAGAATTCCTGTGTCGTTTAAATGAAACAATAAGTTACTCTAAACTATGTTTTGTCTTTCTGTGTATGCAAAAAATTCACATGTGTTTCATGATCTTAGCAACAGGGAAAAAGAATAGCTTAGGACTTGTTTAAATACACCCTCTGCTCAATCTTTGTTCCTAAATATTTTTTCTTCAAAATTAGCCATGAATGTGAATTCTTAATTTCTCATGTTTAAACTGATTCTCTCACTATGAATACTGTTTAGGAATTCTTAATTGCTTTTAAACAATATTCTCACTTTCTCCCTCAACCGGCATAGTGGAAGATTCTTGACTGCCTTTCACTCACTGATCTCATGCTTTCATCTCCCAAATTTGAAAAATTGTTCCACAAACGCCTATCTGGCTTTGCAGTAATACCATTCCCTCAAAGAAATACTTCAGCAGTACACCATCATGAACTCCATTGCCCAATGTTCCAGACTGTTCTGTAATCTATACACCAGCTCTGTTTGAATTCACCATCCAACCAAATTTAAAACAAAATTAGTGCACCATAACTAGCCTAAAATCACCCCCAAAACAATGCTAAATTATAAAGAGAGAGCCCTCTCTGGTTGCAGGTAGGCTAGGACCTGTAACTGAAATATTGGTTAGTGGTTACCTCGGCCGTATTCCCTATAGGAAGCAGGGAACAACCTGAGTGTTAACACCATGGTTGTCGTCAGCACCCACAACCTCATTTCCAATGATTCACAACTTACACAAAGATACCTAGCTACACAAGAACAAGCAGTCACTCATTTTGGGGACATGTTTATATTTCTAGGGGATGAAAGCCAACACGCTTTCCAAAGTAGGTGGAACACCTTGCCTTATAGCCTAAAGATCAGGGAATATCATTCTCTGACAGAATGAAGGATGCACTAGAAAGGACCCCAATGTACAAGCAAGCATTGCAGAGACTCAAAGTCAGATAGATTGGCTTGAAACTCAGTCCACCATTGCTCTTGGGTATGTAAGAGGGAAGAAAGGAGGAAGAAGAAAGAAAGCAGTGTGAGGAGATAGATAAGCATGTAGGATTTTATCCACAAGAGGAGGAGACTACGGCAGAAGCCTGGAATGTCAAGGAGGCCACCAAAGTAATGAAAGTCATGGACATTTATTGAGTTTCTCAGAGGATGAGAAACACTTTCAGTAGGGGGTGATAATGAGACTCATCAATGGGTAAATTATATGGACCTTAATGCACCTCCAGCTTACTAAAATCAATTTCTCTCATAATTCTTTACAGAAGAGTAAAGATGAGATTTCATGTCTAGTGGTCTAATGTGCATTGATTGCAGATTTTGGAGCAAATTTTTGCTAATTAAAGTGTAGGAACCGAAGGAGACAAGCAAAAGGGATTCTAGGCAATGGGATCCCCCTCCTTAACTCCTCACTCACTCGAAGTTTCCTCAATCAAATCTCATCAGCTCACAGTTTCAAGCAGTCGAGCCATTAGGATCATTGGCAACCAAGCTAGTGATAATTGTAGAAAAATTGATCTCGAAATTGGAAGCCAAGCTTCCCTAAATTTAAGGATGTTGTTATCAGCTTCAATTGTATAAATAAAGAGGCCTAGAGCCTCATTAGGATTCAATTTTTTGTTGATTATAGACAAGAAGCATTTTTGAGTTGAAGCATTATGACTGATCACTCTTGTGTATTTTTTTATATTTTAATGAAAGTGATAATCATTCCCTTGATCTAGCATTGAGTTGAATCAAACAGGTGAAGCTTTTTTGTTAGGGCCCAACTCTAGCAGCAGAGGTTCCTCTTCTTGTATATGCATGCTTAGATTACATTCATAGTTAGCTATTGAACTACTTTTTTTGTTGTTAATTTGCAAGTATTGGTGTGATTAATTAGTTTGCTTCCATTTGTGGATGGTTAGGACAGTGGTATCATAGTGAAAGAAGGCATTTCTGAAAATCTGGCGATAGTGGTTTTCACCTAATCTCTCTCTTTTTGGATCATGACTTGAGGGACACTTTCATGTAGTGCAAAAACAAAGTTCTTTCTTTTATGCATAAACTAGGGTTTCTTGATGAGTAGGTGTCGTAGCTCTGATACCACTTGTTGTATATCTAACCCAAGATATTATGATAATAGAAATAACCCAAGAATAACAAGATAGAAATAGATAGAAATTGCTTCTTTATTATCAAACGCTTATGGTAGGGCAACACCATACATTCACTCCTTAAGGAAGGAGAACACTCCACAACCCATTCATACAAGAATACTTCTCTTCATATCCTTCCATGTGGAGTCTCTAGCCTCTATATAGGCCTCATACATACAATACCATGCATCATTACCATGGTTTGCTCATACCATCAACTAATACCATGGGCCCCTTACATTATTATTAACTACTTGTGGTCCCTTATATGACATGGGTTAACCACCTTATTTATTACTATGGCCCATCCCATTATTACATTATTACCTTGGGTACCTCCCTCGGTACCCCATATTACCCCCCCCTAGGTATATAACATCTAACACCCTAAATGATGATTCTATTGGGCTTCGTCTTTTTCAGAGAACGCTCACTGGTCTGGCAGTGAAATGGTATATTGAATTGCCTAGAGCTTTTTTGATAACTTCAATGCCCTTGCCACTACTTTTCTAGCCCACTTTCGATTACCAATAAGGTACGAAATAGGGATAGAACTCCTTACCAACTTTAAACAAACAACAACCACTCACATATTTGATCATATTCATGAGTGGCGACGTCATCCTCAAATGGTAAAGACATATGTTCTTGATCATCTTCTAGCTGTGTTATAGACATTTTTGGGCACTTCAACCCCAATCATAAATTTCCATAAACTGAGGGCTCCTAAGTCCCTAAAAGTGTTGCTTCACTACCTAAAGGAACAAGGTCAATTGATTACATCAT
>APFE030866676.1:119819-194015 GCA_000404065.3 Pinus taeda
CCCCATATTACCCCCCCTAGGTATATAACATTCCACCCCCCTTAGCATGTTTCGTCCCCGAAACATGGGAAGAACATAAATAATAAGATCTACTCAAAAGAGTAGTCCACTAATACCATGCACGTGCATCTAGCCATCCAAGAGAAAGGTGAACCCTCGATCTCGCTGGTGCCTCGCTCGCTTGAGATGGAGGTTGACCGTGGTAGCTCTTCTGTGTTGATGTGTAGTAGGTGGATCTTCGCTTCTCCCTATCTATCTTGTGGGGGTTGTTGTCCTTATGACTAACTAGTTGCCATCTTGATGGTTGTCTTGCGGGGTGATGTGGGTGACGATATGTTGAAGTTTTAACCCACGGTGTCTTCTTTTTTACTTCACCCTGCTGAGGTGCCTGTTATGGTGTCTTCTTTTCCAGTATGACTTAAACCACTGAGTCCTCCTCTGATGTATCAGCACCTGTAACCTTTTCTGCTTCAGCCTCTGTTTGTGTCTGATTGTCGACCATCAACTGCTCATCATATGATATGTTAGTCCCTTGAACATCTTCTGCTTCAGCCTCCATGTGCTCTATCTGTTTATGGATGGAAATATCCTGTAATGTAATTTTCTTCTTTTTATACCATAGCTTCAGGAATTTCTTCTGCGCATTAATATTGATAGTACCCACAGATTCCATCCAAGGATATCCCAAAACAACATCCATATTATCCATCTCTGAAGCATAAAAATCACCATGCAACACATACTTATCCATAGAAATCTTCAAATCCTTGTACACTTGAACATCATTATCATCCACTCATGTTTTTTCAATTTGTTTTGCTGAAATTTGCAATTTTTTTGCCAAGTTGACATTTATGATATTTTGCTTGCAACTCGGATTTATAGACACAATGATTTTCTCCTTCTGAATTAATCCATGAACCTGTAATAAGGAGATACCAGCAGAAAATAACCTTTTAGGTTCCTTGGTTTCCTTCTTTCCTGTAAAACTAAAGTCTTTGTTAGGTTGTGTGTCTGTCTGTGTGAGCTTATCCACAAAAATTTTACGGTCAAAATGGTCCATAAGAGCTTTTTTGAAGGCATCCCAAGTCAAGAACCTTCCATAGCCACGTTCATTCCCTAGGTACCATTGCCGTATTTCATAGTCCAAGTACATGCTCCCCATCTTAAGCTGATTGTAATAATCATAGACGTGATCCAATTCAAAATATTTCTCCATTTGTGCTAGCCATTTGGCTGGATGAGAGGCATCAAATTTATACAAGGCCTTCAATTTCTGATCTAGGTACCCCATCACAAAAAAAAATTGGCGAAAATTTGAAATTGTCACAGTTTCGTCAATATTGCTCAGAATCTCTTTTATAACCTATTTTTGGAAATGTAACAACCATTCTGCATCTGCCCATGTGATAGAAATCCTGATCCAGGCACTAGAATTCCAAATCTGCGCTGCTACTCTCCCGCCATCACCCAAAATTTCTGAAAAAAAGTGCTGAATTAAATCAGCGATATCTCCCTCATCCAGACTCCGATTCGACTGACTTTTTTTTTTGAATTTGGGTATTTTTCCACAAATATTCCAGATCTATAATTAGATTTTGTAGATCTTGCACCAGGACGTCTATATCTGCGCCGCAAACTCGCTGCCCTGAAAAATTATGTGCAACCCCACTGATTTTTAAATCAGCGATATCTCCTTCATCCGGACTCCGATTTGACCGATTTTTTTTTTGAAATCGGCTGTTTTTTTACAAGGAATACATATCTACAATCATATTTTGTATATCTTGAACCAAAACGTACAGATATGATCTACAAACTCGCCACCCTTGAAATCCTGCAAAAAGTAAAAAAAAAAATTCTCCACTTTTGTGCCCAAGAAAGTGCTCTGATACCACTTGTTGTAGCTATGATACCACTTGTTGTATATCTAACCAAAGATATTATGATAATAGAAATAACCCAAGAATAACAAGATAGAAATAGATAGAAATTGCTTCTTTATTATCAAACCCTTATGGTAGGGCAACACCATACATTCACTCCTTAAGGAAGGAGAACACTCCACAACCCATTCATACAAGAATACTTCTCTTCATATCCTTCCATGTGGAGTCTCTAGCCTCTATATAGGCCTCATACATACAATACCATGCATCATTACCATGGTTTGCTCATACCATCAACTAATACCATGGGCCCCTTACATTATTATTAACTACTTGTGGTCCCTTATATGACATGGGTTAACCACCTTATTTATTACTATGGCCCATCCCATTATTACATTATTACCTTGGGTACCTCCCTCGGTACCCCATATTACCCCCCCTAGGTATATAACAGTAGGTCCTTGTCTTTATGTTTCTTAGGATAATTTTCAAGTATAATTTATAATCTCTTATGTTTTGTATTGGTTTCAAAGAACTATTGTATTGGTTTCAAGCACTTCTATTCATGCACTTAGCCATTAGATGGTAATATTTTTGTTTTCTTCCCTTTAATAAATCTTTTCTATGCATAGATAAATTTGTGTATAGATGTAGACAAGAATGTGTGTTTTTGCAGGATCTTCTACATTGCAAGGAGACCTCATCTCATTTGCTTAATCCAAGCCTTATCCACCCATGTTGCCAAAATCCACTAAAATATCAATCTGAATTCATCAAACATTTCCATTTCCATTGAGAAAATCCAACCATATCAAAGCATTTGCTTGAGATCTTGGTAGTTTTGACCACCTCCAGGCCTTATTCTCCCATTATTTACCTTTCCCAAGCTTCATTCCACCTTCTAGACCACTTCCTAAGTTTTTGGCCTATTTCTATAGTAAAACAGGGGATCTTGTAGGAGAACTAGGACATCCTGTAGTTTTCCTGTAGGAAATCTTGTAGCAGCCTGTTTTGTGCTCGAATTGAGAAAAATCATCACTGAAGCTAGGAATAGGCCTCTACTTGACCTCCATGCCATCAAAACAATTCTAACCCTCTTCTTCCATACATGTCTCCCCTACCAAAGAGCAAGGAAAGATATCATTTGCATTCATAAAATGAAAAGATAAATAAAAAGTGTTCTTGTTATTTCTTAAGTAGCACATGCATGAAACAGTTAATACTCTCTAGATCTAATTCCATACTCAGTTAGTTTGAATCATCACATGTGATAAATAGGGTTAAAATAGGGTTCTTTTGCAAGAAAAACATGTCAATGAGTAAATAGGGGATTTCATTCCTTAAAGTAGGCAACATTTGTTTTCTGTCATTTAGGGTAAATTTCCCTTCTCGAGTTGGTAGTGAGACTTTTTCTAGTCAATAGAAGGTTGGTTTAAGAAACCCTAGTGGTATATCACCCCAGTTGAACAATGAAAAAAGTAGGCCATTACATCTATTTGTGTATACATCACTGTCACCTCTAAGTTTGTACTAACGTTGAGTTGATGAAGTAAAGTTGGTCGCCCCAAGAGTTGCAACATTCTTGCTGCAATACTGGTGCTCATCAATTCCAGTCTAGACTATGCATTACATCGTCTCAAGGCTCAAGGCTCACCCTGACTACTAGAACTGCGCATTTGTGTAATCACTGAGCCCTCCCCCAGTTATCACCTAATTCCATCTCACTCAATGGATCAACGTGCACTATCTTAGATTAGGGGCTTTTTTCATACTAATGTCATCTCGTCGTGAGTGAATTGCAGATGTAGGTACCTTATCATGCCATGGAAAGATGATTAAGAAGGATATGAAGAAGGGAAACATGTTGAAATACCTCTTTGTAGCTGAGTATGCAAGATGATGAACCGAGAGAAACGAAAGGGGCACCAATTTGTGACCACAACTCAAGGCTTGAGATAATTGAAGACTCCTTACTATCAAGTCATACAGAGGTGGATAAACGAACACTCTCAAGAAAACACATAGCAAGGAGCAGCAAGAGTGACTTGACATTGCCATATCATCAAAAAGTCCATGTCAACAGTGGCATGTCGTCTCATGTCATGAGTTGTCACATGCCACTTCCCTCACGCACGAGTGGCCTAGCTACTCATTTTGTTGGATTCCAATGGTAGAACTCTATGGTTATATAACAACATCTTGAAAAGTAACAGTATCGACCTTATGAAGCTTCCTCTTGGTCCCTTCGAAAAATCTCACTTTGTTGTGGTGTATGACATTGTCACCTCCACTATAAACTTGAAAGTATCCTTTCAACACACTTTAAAATTAGAAATCAACAACACGAGAGGTTTTATTATGTACTACTTAGAGTTGGCATATTTCCTCTAGTGTTCACTTCCTTGGTTTGTCATGATGATATATTTGATATGTTAGGTTATTGTCCTTTAATCATTTAATCCACTATGTCAGGATATTTGGGAATTTTGCGAACAAGACTTTATGGAAATCAGTATACACATACTTTTGCAACCATTTCTCCATGTTCTACATCTTATCCCTAATTTCCTTCATTGCAAATTCGTGCTCCTTCCACTTAAGCCATTGGGTAATATCCTTCTAGGTGGGGTTCCATGGCTTCCATATTCCTACAAGACAATCCCATCATACAACCATCTCAGTGTTGCAAAAAAAACTATTTGTCAGAGCATGGGATTCTAACAGAACTAGGATTTTCTACTTATTGGCCAACAAAAAATTTCTCAGCATCGATCCTTTCAGAAACACTCACAGAGTGGGTGAAGTCTCACCCAAGATGCTAATGGTTGACTTCTAGAACTAGGTTTTTGTAATATGGCAGGACTATCTATGACCTATGACAGTAGACTCCCACCAGAAAGGTACTTCACCCTCGCCCTAGTGCTACACACCGCACAGTGCTTTAAGCCCCTCAACTCACCAAATAGTGAACAAGTCTAGAAGGAAAATGTGTGAAAGGTCAAAGTAAGTTACACCTTCATCCATTAATGGCTATATCCATAATATCAAAGAGTGGTTCCTTTACAAATATGCAACGCTATCTAAAAACATTAAAAACCTTATAAATATCTCAACCATTAGGCACATTTACGAATATTCAAAATTGTTATAAAACATTCAACACATAGAAATCCAACACATTATAAACAACATCATACATTTAGATATCAACAGGAAATATATGGGACAACTCAACCTTCCATTAGATTATATTGTCATAAAATAAAAAGGAGCTATGCGCTGCAATACAACCATGAGACCAACAAGCTCATTAGCCTTTCAAATCTACACCAGGTACTAAATAGGGAAAAAAATTATAATGCAACACCTAGATATATATATCTCTCCGTGAACATTACAACAAGGTTTCCTACTAGTTAAATACTCTAGATTAAATTCCTATGACCACAGACATATAGACATAGACATCATAGAACTAAGAGTTGACGACTCAGAACACTATTTTCTGGACAAGATCCTCAACTTTGTCCTTTCCTTCATGTAACCCACGTTCTCTCTTCAACATTCCTCCTTATCCTTTCCTAGAAGCCCTTTGAATCTAGTCAACCCTCTCACTAATAAATCTAGTTGTCCTACAACCTGTTAGGATATTTCCTGATTCCATCTTTGGGCTGGCCCATGCATACTAATGTCCCTTTAAAATATCTTCCCATTGAACTTCTCCACTCTGCCATTTTTGCTTCACTTGCAAAATATCTACAACATCCTCCCAATGATGACATCCCTTGTTAGCTTCATCCCTACTACAAAATCGTAACCACTAATATTTCCTTATCTTAGGTTCCATTACCTCCTTCCTACGTAGCATTCACCTGCATCGCACCTAACCTTTTGTGTGAGCCCTATTTTGCATCCATAAATTCTACACTCCTTACTCCTCCTGCGCAGTCCCATACTTAACAACATTAAACAAAAGTTTGAGTGGGATCCAAAAGTCCTTTCGAAGTTAGGTTTCCTAGAGAGCGACCTTGAATATTTTTTATGTGAGGATGAAATAAAGGCTAGGATATCAAAGGGTCACCTGGCTCTAGGAAACAGAGAACCCAAGGATACCCATCAAACTTTCTTTGTGTATGGACATGAGAGAGAGATATGGGAGACTGACTCTTCTTGTTTCCCACATAAGGGGTAGAGGGAGGGCCCTTGAATACCTATTTTCCTAAGGTTTTCATAAGTCAAGACTTTTTTGTGGGATATGAGCCAACAAAAGGAGTTCACTTTTGGATAGCATTGGTTTTCTAGAGTTTTTTCCAAAGAGAATACTTTAGGGGGCTTTTTAATAGAATAAAAGTTCTTTACAGACATCCTCGACTATATAAACATTAGGATTCTATCCAAATTTTTCTTCAACATGTTCATTCCAGGGATCATACCCCATTAGATTTTCCTTCAAGATATCCTCAATGGGCAAGAAATTATTAGGGAGGTTATCTAGTTTGTTGTCTAATTGCCTAAATCATCCCACTGGGAGATATGAGAAAGTGTAACCTTCCCTTGAGTGCACATAAAGGCTTTCAAGGGGTACAAGTCATCTACTTCTTGAAGAGGCAATTGATTCATTATAGAATCGGTCCATAGATGAATTTTCAATCCCTTTCCTAGAATCCAGCTAAAACATTCATTTATTATAATGGCTATAATGAAAATAAGCTTCCACATTGGGGATCCTTACTGTGAAGGCTGAATTGGGTTTATTATTATTTCATTAATTTGTGGGGATTATTTTTCTTTGAGGATTTTTTCCCACTAAGTCTTTGATTGAGATTTGAGTTTCCAAACCAACTTGGCTCCAATAGTCTAGTTCATTAGAGAAGGGTACCATATACCTAGCCCACCATGCAATTTTTGGACTTGCACATTAACCCATTTAATCAATTGGAACTTTTTGGTAGAATATTTGACACCTTCACATAGCAACTTCCTTATATAGTCACCTAGTCTATGAGGAATATATTAAGGATCTAGGAGGGTTGAAAATTGGTACAAAGGGTATAACAAATAAGACTACATTTATCAGGACTATGTGACCTACCATGTTTAACCATTTAGCTCCCAAGGAGTCATATTTTTATTTTATTTTCAAGAGAATATTCTGCCAAGCTTGAGGTGATTGTCGTCTCAGGTAGATAGGAATTCTCATATACCTAAATTACTTCCATCTTTCAATAGGGCTAAAACCAAAAATTTCTCTAATTTTCTTTTTCTTAACCACAAATATTTTCCATGAAAATATTTCAAACTTTGTTACATTCATTTTTTTTTTATATGTTTAGACTAACCTAAGTGCCCACAGGGGATTTGAACCAGTGACCTATCGCAAGGAGTGCCTTATCAGCGCACCCATTCACTGTCAATCCAAAGCCCTGTGGGATACTTTGTCACATTCATTATGCCCCTCGAAGCAGAGATAAAGTTATCCACAACAAATTTGAATCATTAGGTTATAAATAGAGAACCTCCACTAAGAAAGATAGTGTTGTCTGCAAATTGAGAATGATAAGTTTTTTTATATATTCTATGCATATCATAGATTAGTGAGGTAAAAATTACTGTGCTCAAATTCCAAGTGGCAGCTTAAAGTATCAACCATGATAATGTATAATAAATGGGACAATAGAAATCCTTGCACAAAACCACAAGATGCTTTGAAGAGATTAGATATTCTACCATTCACCAGGGGAGCTATCAAGGGGCGAATTTATGCATAGATTGATCAACTAGATGAACATGGATGTAAATCCCATTTCCTCGTTATATTGAATAGAAAGGTACCTCACTTTGTCAAAAGAATTCGCCATATCAACCATGATAAGCATTCCTTCATCACCCCTTGTATAATTGGAGTCTATAGCCTCTTTCACCAAGATAATATTACCAATGATCTATCTCCCAAGGATGAATCCTCCTTGGTTTTCTAAGATGACTTGAGGAAGGATTCATTTTAGTCTTTCAACCAAATGCTTGGGTATGATTTTATATGAAACAATGCAAAGAAAGATACAATGGAATCTAGCAAAAGAGGAGGGGTTGGTTTCCTTTGTGACTAAATCTAGGAACAATGAATTAATTCCCCCTCCTATATTGTTTATTTCAAAGTGTATCTCAACTTTCTATAAAGCTCTTGCTTAAAAATGTTACAGAAGTGATGATATAAGTGAGATGGAAATACATCTGGCCTAGGGGCTTTATTCAGATAATATGAAAATACCACCTTACTTATTTCTTTTCTGGATTGCATAATGAGTTGGAGGTTCATGTTTTTAGATACAAATGTTAGGGTCTTCTCTATCATGTAATATCAATCCTCCTCTAATGGTGTATCTCACGAACCATACATATTGTTAAAATGTGTTGTAGCTTCTTCTTTGATTTTCTGGAAATTGTCTATTTTAGCTCCCTGCACCATAATTTCTCAGATATTACTTTTCCTTTCTTGAATTTTGGCTTGCTTATGGACGAATTTGGTGTTTCTGTCACCTACTTGGAGCTAGTTGCTACAGTATTTTAGCCTCCAATACTCTTCTTCCTCTTTTAAAAGAGTGGTACTTTGCAAAGGATTCCTTTTCTTGGAGTAAAATTTCATCTATAAGTAGATAACTTTTCATAGAATCTTGAATTTATGCAATTTTCTACTCTAGCTCCTATATAGATGCTTGAAAATCAATCCTCGAGCCAACTAACTAGGATTTAATGCTCATTTCGAGTCTTTTAATATTTTTCTCCCAGAACTATATCAGATTTCCCTCTATCTAGGAGAGCCACAATGTTGTGACTAAGTCATGAAAGTTTGGGGTCTGGATCTAAAGGAAGGAGTATCTAAAGGGGATTGAGTCATAATATGGATGAGGGTATAGTTTAGCTTAATGGGGTGATGGTCTGAGCCATTCCATGGGAGAGTAAGGAAATGAAAGTTAAGATTGATGGCCAAGAATGTATCTGAGGTCAAGAAATGGTCTAGTCTTGCAACAATGTAGCTTGAACCATATATTTTGTTGTTTCAAGTATAGCAAAGACCTGAAGGTTTGATATCCCTTAATTGGACGTGGTCGATGAATTCCTCCATTTTCTCCTGGAAGGGTCTCTCATCGAGGAGCCTACTTTTTTTACCTATAATAAGAGTGGTGTTGAAGTCCCCTCCGAAGATACAATTTGTGCCAAATTCAATGTCCTTTAGACCCATGATGGAGTTCCAAAATTTTATTTCTCTTGAATGAATAGCCATATGTATTGATGATAACACATACCCAGTTAGTGGAGATATTCTGGAAGGAGGTGTCTATCCAACAACATTGTCTTGAAAGAGTTTAGAAGCTAGAGTTAACAAGGATCCCACAGAGTGCATGAGCCACTTGAAGCTCCCCTCGACCCGATAGAGGAGATGTCATTGTTGTTCCACATCTTGTGATCCCTTGAGAGGATCTCACACTCCTCCATTTTTGTCTCCTAGATTAGGGCCACTCAAGGCTTTTCTTTTTTAATGAAATATTTTACTTCTACCATTCTTTTTCAGTCTTAGGGCACATACAATTCTAGTAGACAATGATCATTACTTACTTTTGGAATGGGTTTCCCCCTTTGGTGGGGCGCACCAATTCCTTTCTTGCTTCATTTGTTACCCTTTTCTGCCAATTTACAAGGCAGGGTGGATTGATGACCTAACTCTTTTTCCTTGTCAATCTTTTTAATTTAAACTTATCTGTTAGTTTTCCTTCTCGATCTTTGTGAACAATTTTTATTATTATGGAACAATTTTTCAAATTTGGGAGATAATAAAGAAGAATGGAGATAAGGAATTGTTTCACCAATGTATGGAGTCCCACAGGAACAGGGAATGACATAGACACCCTTCATGTCTTTAGGGTCGACCGGATCTTTAACAGATCTCAGGGAGCTACATATGGTATTAAGAGGTATAAAGGTCGAGGGAACATTGTGCTTCTTAAGAATCCTGACAATCCTATCAGTGATCCCTTGGATATAAGGTAGGTGAACCCCTAGGACCCGGTCTTTAGGACCTTTATGGACAGAAGGCTCCTTTCGGGCCTTGAGGAAGGCTTTCTAACCCAGGTGTCTACTGTAACCATTTTTAACAAAGACATCCAGGAGATGAGCCTTTTCCGTTTCCAAGTTCTTTTCATCAGATATTCTTAAAGCATGAGTAGAAAGCGTGTTGAAAATGCCCAACTTTTGCATAGGAAAATGATGGGAGCTAGCATGGAGATATTGATTAGTATGAGTCTTTTTTCGAAATACCTGGTGGGAAAAGGAACCATCAATATTCTTAGAGATGAGAACATCAAGGAAAGGAAGACAACCATTAACTTCCTTTTCCATAGTGAATTTAATGGCAGAGGATTGATTATTGAGATGACGAAAGAAAATATATAATTCATCGTGACGATGAGACCACACAACACCTGTGTCATCTACAAATCTCTTCCAAAGCTTCGGTAAGAGATGGGTGGAGGCCAAAGCTTTGGACTCAAAATCCTCCATAAAAGGATTAGTGACAACAGGGGATAGGGGGGAGCCCATGGCAACCCCACAGGTTTGCTCATAGAAGTCTCCCTCGAAGTTGAAAAAGGTTGAAGTAAGGCACAACTCAACTAACCGAGCGGGAATACAAGTGTACAGGGAGACCACATCGAAACTCACCAGAATGTCCTCGGGGTCAATCTTAATTCTCTTAAGATCATCAACAAATGATGTAGAGTCTTTGACGAAAGACTCTATGCGACCAACCAGGGGTCTAAGCTTCAAGGTGAGGAATTTGGCAAGGAGGTAAGAAGGACCACCAATGGTATTGACAATGGGTCTCAAGGGAACCCCCTCCTTATGGACCTTTGGAAGGCCATAGATCCTAGGTGTAATGGGGTTGCCCTCTATGAGTTTTTGGGATAAAGGAATAGTGGAATTACAAGACTTGATCGCAAGAGCTACTGCTCTAGAAACCTTCTTAAGAGGATTTTTGGAAAGCTTTTTATAGCTTCCACAATTGCAAAGATGGTCTAACATCTTGCTTCGGTAATCTTCTCTGTCAAGGATGACGGTTGCCCCTCCTTTATCTACTTTCAAGACTACGACATCGTGATTATGGTTTAAGGTTTTGAGAGCCTTAAACTCCACCTTGCTGATATTACTCCGGGGAGGTTTAGCCCTCCTCAGAGCCACAACACAATCTTGCCTAATCGTGTCCTTAGTTCTACCAGGAAGGATTTTAATACCAAATTCCACATCGCAGATGATGTCTTCAACCGGAATTTTCCTAGGAGCTAAGGCAAAATTAAGACCCTTACCTACGAGACTGAAAACAGACGGGGGAAAGGAAAAGCTAGACATATTGATCACCTTATTGCCAGGAGGAAGAGGGCGAGAGTATCCTTCACAATTATGATTAGGGTTATGATTGTTGTAATAATTATTATTATTGTTATTAAGAATATCCTTATTATTATTGATACCATTCTTCTTATTATTATTATGGATATTAAAATTCTCATTCCTAACTACTAATAATCATATTATTATTATTATGGATATCAATATTCTCATTAGTAACTCCTATATTATTATTATTATTTAATATACCACCATTATCATTATTCTTATTTTATATATTACTATATTACTATATATAATAATAATTAATATTATTATATTATATTATTATTATTATTATTATTATTCACTTCACTATTATTATAATAATTAATAATACTATTGTTCTTATTGTTAATTACTCCATTAATGTGAGAGTTAGAATCGAGAGACAAACTAAAGAAACCAACGACGTGATCTGCGTGGTTCAAACTTGCAGTCTTACCCTCATTCGACTTACCATCACGAGCCTGCACGTCATTAAGGCATCCATAGCATGTCCACTGACGAGAAGAGTCTAGAGATCTCATGACACAGAATTCACCATTCGAAGGAAAAGCGGGGAATGGATCCGGGGCCGGGAGGACTGAACGTATCGCAATATCATGAGATCGAACGGGGCTGAAGACCAGAGGTGAGGCACGAATACTGGAAGTGTTTGACCCATCATCAGAACAGAGAGGGATTGAACAAATGACAGCGCAGGGCGATGGTCTAGCAGTGGCAGCGTTGACCGGTTTGATGTGAAGCGACTACGGCCACCCGGGATTGCTGCTAGATTCATCCCGATCCATGCTGGGAGGCTGGGACAACAATCCAAATTCTAAGAGGTCACTCGAATTGCTAGAGCTGGAGGAATCTGAGCCGATTGATGAGGGATGGCCTGAAACCCAAGAATTAAGGACATAAACCTGGTTCTTCGAGATCCAGTCGTTCGATGGAGGAACTGAAGCTTGAGAAAAGTCATGGGGCGAAGGGGCACGTCTTGAAAGCTTGAGAAACTTAGTGGACTGTGTAAGCTTGAGGGACTCCTCCAAGCGCTGGGATTTAAGAGCTGAATAGGCATCGATCCTTGCCCACAAGGACACGGGGAAAATGCTCGGAAGTTCAAGATGCAAAGCTAGAAGGAGCCAGGAAAGCTAGTCGAAATTCTTCCTCACTCTACAAGTCTCAGATCCAACTAACCCTAAGCTAGCTCTTAGAAAGACACCATGATTTCTGGGGATATTAAGGTTATGATTAATCAAGGAAAAGTTCGGAATAACTGAGGAATCCCTGCATCGCTTTAGAAACGCTAGATTAGACTTCAACTTTGCGACCTACATGCATGCTCGTTCGAAACGATGAACTTTTTTCACAGTGGCTTCTCCGTGCAGGGAAATTACTATAGAATTTAGTCTTTTGTGATCCATATCATGTTTGTGAGAATACTTTCGGCAAAATCACATAAAGAATTATTCATCGACGCATTTTGAACCAACCAGTGTGGTTCATCGTCATGACAAGTTGAAGATCCAATCTGAGTGATAAGTTAAATAAGGACAGCAAGCCATTCCAATAGCTATATTTTACCGAATAACAACTAGATTTGACCAAGGTCCAAGGTTGTTAAAAAACTTTTAGTTAATTATTTATATTATTTAAATATAAATTAATATTATGTTCCTATAATATAATATTAGGGGAAATACTATAAGAATAAAATATTAACTTATGGGAACATCATATTATGAAGGAACCGTTGTCTTATATGATGAATTATTATTATTATTAATTATAAAATAGTAATTTAAATAATATAATAAAAAAAAAAATACTCCAAACTAATAAAAATAAAATATACTTGGTACACCCTTTTACTTTTTCTTCTTGTGAGTGTAAAATAAGGGGTGCTTTTAAATTTTATAAAAGATAGTCAAGTAAAAGTCTTGAAAAGAATGTCTTTCTATATTAATTTAATAATTTAAATATGGAGATCACTCACTATTTTATATAAAATAATACTAAATACATTTTTGAAGTTGAATAAATTAAAGACAAAAAATATTAATATTTATTGCTCTTATTTGATATAGTTAAAGAAGGTTTAGTGGATAAAATCATGGGTTTCCTAGTAAGAGGTCACAAGTTCAAATTCATAGGGATCGAGTATGTACACTTCTCTAGATTTTAGTAGTCTAGGGTTCCCCTTGTTCAACAAACAAGAGGGTCCTATATACCAATTTGGTGATTGACCCCTTGTCTCACAAACAAAAGAGCCACATACACCAATTTGGTATTTGGTTTGATGGTGACTGTCAAATCAAATAAAAAATCAAAATATTAACTATAATTAACTATGCATATTCATATTACTTATATTTATATAGTGTCTAACTTGAACATAACCTTAAAATTATATATATATATATATATATATGATTATATTATATATATATATATATATATTTCATTTTAAATTGAACAATACAATCAAAATAAATTGAATACATCTTAAATTAAAAAGTAAAAAAAAAAATACAATAATAAATAAAGAAAAGAAAAATACATGTTTTATTTATACAATATGATTAAAAATAATATCCACATCATTAATAATATTATATATTAATCATAACTATTATAATATTTATATTATATAAAAATATCCAAATTAAAAAATATATATATCTAAACAAATATATAACTAAAATAAATAATAATAATATAATAATAACAATTATCTTGTTTATGGTTGAATTCCCTCTCACACCCACTCATCAATCATCTATTCAAGGTATTAGCTCGAACTCCCTCTCACCCCCACTCATCAATCATTTGTTCAAGGTAGTAACTCAAACTCCCTCTCACCTATGTGCAACTCTGAAGTTGGTTACTCCTCACCTCCTAGACGTGAACACGGAATTTCATATCAACACCTTTGCTCTGTCTATCCCATTACCTATCAGTTTTCCAAAGTAGTTGGACTAATCCTAGGAATGCAATATCTTCCATACACAACAAAGAAGCCAAAGACCACTCCCACAAGAATTGTTGTCTCATCAATGGAAGTAGTTCTTTCCATGCTCGAAGGTCTGGTAGAAGTTGTTGAGAACGAAGAGGAACCTCTAGTCTTCCTACATGGATAATACGACACCCTCATGCTCTTAGGCTTAGGATCCTGTATAGCAGATGGATGGGAAGGCAACGAAGGAGGTGGAAGCGGAGATGAACCAACATACTCAGAGCTGAAAGCATCAGATTCTGAAGAAGAGGAGGAGGACAAAGAAGAGGAAGACATGTTAGACCAAAACTTTGAATGGATAACTCAAGGACCATGGCTCTCCTGGGCACTTTGCATAGGATTCAAAAGCTTTCGTAGAGAATGTTAACAAACTATGACCCTAACAGAACATTGAAGGTAGAAGACCACTTGGACAACTTCTACTTGCAACTATAGACACTCGAGGTACGACATGAAGAATTTGCATGTAGATTATTTCCATGTACCTTGGATGGTCAAGCAGTGGTATGTTATCACAACCTTCCTATCAATTCCATCCATAATTGAGGTATGTTCAAAGGAATGTTTTTGGAAAAAATTGTTGATGACAAGACCCCTACCATGTTGCTCAAAGAGTTGGGCAGTCTGAAGATGGATTCGAAAGAGGAAGTGAAATATTTTAATCATAATTTTTTACACATATTGAACAAGTTTGCAGTAAACACAAAACGTCATGACTTCATCATTGTCAACTATTACACATTTGCACTACCAACTAGTATTTCGCAGTTCATCAAGTGAGCTGCGAAACCAACATTACTGGAAAATTGCGAATAGGCAATCGTTGTAGAAAAGGACTTGCACACGATTAGATGAACCAACGAAAGACTCCAAAGATGTGAGCAGGAAGCCCTAGGCTTCTGAGAGTAAGGGGAAAGACAAAGAAGTAAGTGACATTGAAACCCTTACTCGTCTTGTTAAGAAATTGACAAAAGAGAGTTCTGAGCTAGCCTCCAAGACAATAGAAGAGGAGCATATCATTAGGTAGCAACAACCTCTTGGCTAAAACTATGTAGAGCGCCAGCTCAATCTTCTAGATGGACATGTTTAGGAACCCCAAGTTTTGCTCATTCCATGAAGACTGTCATTCGAAAGGAACTTTTCTGGAATGAAAATGAGTTGCGGACTCGATGTGTGTTAATATGACAAATGTGGTAAAGAATGCATAATGTCAACCAAAAGATGATGAGGAGGAGGAAGATGTTGCATCTGATGAGGCACTAAGCACTACGTAGGTGATCAACATGTATCAATGCTCGTAGGCAACACAGAAAATGAACACCAAGAAACATCCCCCAAAGAAAAATGGTCGATACAATCTCATAAGTCAAGGGGATCCCCCTACTGATATGGAGGTGCGAGAAAAACTAAAACTATTGATGAGAAAGGTTGATCCACCAACCGTCCCAAAGAATAAATATCAAACAAAGTTCGAGAAGATAGCTACATACAAAAGTACGTCCATGAGCAGTAAACGTTAGAACACTTCACCGGAAAATAAAAACATGATTCTAACCTCGGACATCTTAGTGAGTTTACCAGCTCTTGATTACAATGTGGAAACTATGAAGAAAATTCATGCAAACATCTCTTTGTTCAAGTTAGCTAAGATCCAAGGTCAGTGGTATATTTGACTGCGCACATTTGGGCAAACATCTGCAGACAACATAACCTCTACTAGCAAGGGATTAAGCACATGTCTCAGTTCACTCACAAATGTGCTCAACAAACTCTAGATGGAAGAATCAAACTATGTTTGCACTCCATTCTTTCTATAATTTGAAATTTTTAATTGCAATGTTCACAATTGTTTCGTTGATTTTGGCGCATCAACTAATGTCATGCCACTCTCCATTGCTAAGAAGATCAATGCACAATGGAGTAATACATCTGTGCAAATCATCCAAGTAGATCAAACGTGCGTACAAGCCATTAGTGAACTTCAAGATGTGACCATCTGATTATCTCATGACGGTTGATTTCACCACTACATCAACATTGTCATTGTGGACATAGCAGAAGCATATGGCTTACTGCTTAGCAGAGACTAGTCCAACAAGTTGAATGGGTAATTTTCTATAGACTGGTCACACTTATGGCTTTCATACCAAGGAAAAATAAATCAGATTTGGATGTTATCTGATAGATTCATGAAACATAATGTCACTCCCATCAATGGTGAGAATGAACCGTTGGCTTTCGCAAAACTCATGTTTGGAAACACAACTAGGCCATTATCTTTCATAACTATCTCCAACCCCACCAACACGTAGTTGGGTCTCCTTCCTTGCCCACTAATGGAAATAAAACATCTACAATACATTGTAACACTAGTAGCAGTAGCAGTAGTAGTACTAGTGCATCAAGCGGTCCGTGTATAGACGAGTTTTGGAGCATTTATTTTGATGGATCAAAGACATAAGATGGCTTTGGAGCTAGGTGTGTCATGATAGACCCAAAGCATAGGAAACACTTCATCTCAATCCGCTTGGAGTTCGAGTGAACAAACAACATTGTGAATATGAATCACTCATATTGGGCTCACACAAATCCATCAACCCCAATGTTGTCACGCTCAAAGTGGTAGGTGATTCAAAAATCATGGCACGGTAGGTATGTAACACCATACACTGTTTATCACCTCATCTCAAAAGTTATCAATAAGAGGTATGGTGACTAATCTGTAACTTCCAAGCTTTCAATATCATTGTTGTACCAAGAATGCATAATGCAACTGTTGATGCCTTAGCTAACACAACTACTAGGATGACACCATTTAGGGATAGGTTTACTGTTGAAATTTTTAATAAGCCTTCTATCCTTGATAACATAACTAATCTATGCATTTTTTACAATGATCAACAAATACTACACTTCATGGCCAATGCTGATGTCTTCAAGGATGTAGCGATTAACGAATATGAGCACCAGTAGTCTATGCAAGACATAGCTGATGACAAGAAAGGAAACCTCATCCCCAAGGGTGTGGTATCTCTTGAAAATCTCTATGAATTGCAGAATAGCTTTCAATGGCAAAGGAATAGCAAAACCTATAGTTCCACCATGATGTATGAATGGATCAACTTGGGAACAAAAAAAGATCTGATTTTCATCAATCTCAATGCATGTTGCACATTGCAGGAGCGAAAAGCCTTTGTCTGCTTGTTCAAACAGTACAGGGATGTGTTCGCATGGACATACACTGATATAAAAACATATGACACATGAATAATCCCACATTTGATTTTGATCAAAGAAGGGGTCAAGCCATTTCAACGCAAGCTGAGAAAATTACATCCATCACTTGAACCCCTCATACAGAAAGAATTCACTAACTTTTTGGATGCATGGATCATTTACAAAGTTCGTCATTCCACATGGTTTTCTAACTTAGTTCATGTACATAAGAAGTCCTGGAGATCCACTTATGCTTTGATTTTTGAAACTTAAACCGTGCCTCAGACAAAGAAAACTACCCCATGTCATCAATGGAGGATATTTTACAGACAATATCTAGGGCAGAAATGTTTTCCTTGCTTGATGGATTTTCAGGATATAACCAGGATCTGGTAGTGGAACCTGATATATTCAAAACTACCTTCCATACCAAGTGGGGTACGTTCGCCTACATGAGAATTCCATTTGGCTACATGGATATAGGCGCAACCTTTCAGTGTGCTATGTACACCTTCCATGGACTTATTTGATAGAGCATAGTGGTGTACCTTGATCACGTGGCTATCTTTTCCAGAAAATGGTTAAACCACATACTCCATCTGAAGAAGATATTCGAGTGATACTGAAAATACAAGATATCCTTGAACACCAAAATGAGTGTATTTGCAGTGTCCAAGGCGAACCTCCTCAGGCACATCATTGATAGAAATGGGATCAAGGTTGACCCAGACTGAGTTTGGATGATTACATAGATTCCTCACCTAGCCAACAAGAAATCCATGCAGTCTCTCTTGGGAAAGATAAACTTCCTATGAAATTTCATCTTATATTATGCGCAGATAGTTAAACCTATGCAAGACATGATCAAGAAGGATGTGGTCTATAGCTGGGGTAAGAAGGAAAAGAATGTATTCACACGTATCAAGGAGGCTATAGTAGATGTTCTTGCACTTTAAAGCCCATATTTTCATAAGGATTATTTACTATACACCTTCGCCTCTGATTCAGAGAAGGTCTTGAATGATTTTCATGATGGACTAGTTGGGGACCACTTCTTGAAAGCTATAGATTACTTCACACAGTCATCAACTTCCTCCAACAAAACATCATCTCACAATTTGGTGTTCCAGTATCACTTGTTTTTTACAATGAAACTTACTTTTCATCTTTAAATCTTTATGATTTTTCATTGATGTATGGTATCATGCGTAAACATTCATCTAACTACTACCCATAGGGAAATGATCTTGCAAGATCTACAAATAAAACCTTATCCTCATTATCAAGAAGGCCATTTACTCTGAACAACATAACTAGGACTTTGCTTTGACAAATTCTTTATGGGCTGACCGTGTAACACCCAAACCCTCTTTGAAAACTTTGCCATACTTCCTGGTTTATGGGAAAGAATCATCCTTTTGCTAAACATCTACTTGCCTGTGTGCCAATTGTCCCAAGAATTCGTAGGCAAGCCTTGTCTACTAATTCAGCATAGGATGGATACACTTCACAAGTTGCAGGAAGAAAGGATGGAAGCAAAAGAAAATTTCTCGCTCCACTAGAACCGTATCAAGAGGTGGTTCAATAAGAAGTTTGCAGGGAACGCTAAATTTGATGTGGGTGACTTAGTCTTGAAATGGGACAAATTCCGTGAATACAAAGGAAAATATACGAAGTTCCAGTGCCTGTGGATTGGTCCTATAATGTTCAAGAGAAGCTTGGCCCACACATGAACCCTATGCAATCACTTAATGAGATGATTGACAACCTTCCTGTCAATGACCAAGATTTAAAGCACTACTTTCAGTAAGTCAAGGCCACACTCCGCACCATGTACATAGTCTGTTTACTGCTTGTTGTCGTTTCACTTTGCCTTGACGTTTTTTCTCATTTTGTTTTGTTTTATTATCATGCTATTTTTGGTTTGGGCAATAAGTGCTGCCCTCTACTGAGTTTTGGCTTTTTAGTGAGTATGTGGTTGAGATCCAATGAGTCTTGTGACACTGCAACACTTGGCCAGTCCTCTGTCTATCCTCTCTGTGCTTGGTTATAACCTTCATTCAATGAATTATTGATGGAAAATATGAGCTGTCTACAAGGGAATCTATAGCCCAACCATGAACTTGTGTCCACACTGGGAAACCCCATGCCTGTACTCAGTCTTCTGCTTTATGTGTTCAAGCTCTTCCAACTAGTAGAAATGAAGAAGGGGAAAATATAAATGAGCAAACCTAAATTAGAGGTCTTACATGCTTATCTGAAGGAAAATCCTCTTATGCTCTAAATAAGTTAGGATCCCTCTTCCATCCCAAAGATTAATAATGCCTATGCACAGTCCTCTTTTCAAAAATACAAAGGCGAAAGAAGAGACAGGCTTCCTGCACAGAGAGGTGAAGCAAGAAACTCCAACGGAGTACTAACCAAGCTTACTAGAAGTGGAGAAATGTGTGTGTTCCTACGTGACTCCACCTAGGTACCGTCCAATCCTGCTAGCAGCGGAGCAACATGAGAGATGGAAACTTATACTCTGAAAATTTTTAACTTGAGCCAAACTACCCTTCCCTATTTTAAAACACTATGATCAAGCTGAAACATATTGTTGTGTTTGACTTAGTTAGCAAAAGGTGAACCATGTTTGTACATGGGGTAAATGGGGAAGCCAAAGTAACCTGCACAGTGATTCAAGACTCCCTGATGGACCAAGGCCCTGTGTTGTCAATGGACCAAAACAGAGAAGCTGGTATTTAACCAATGTCTCACCAAGTGTTATAGTGGCTGTAAAACCCTCCAAAATTTTAGCCTGCATCTAATTTTGCAGCCTTCCTTGATTTTTCCTTGATGTTTTCAAACACTTGGGCTCATCCCATGAGCTCATTTTGAGTCTTTACACCCTCTTTACTTGACAGTTCACCAGTCATCTTTTACCATGTTCATTGCAATGTCAGGGTTGCAATCTTGTTCTAACTGTGTTAAAGGTCTATCTTTGTGTGTACAAGTTGTGTTCACTATGTAAGCATCTGTCACACCCACACACAAATTTGTATGCAATGTCATCACATTCATTCAATTATCTATCTCAAGTGTTGCACTTGTCGCTCGCACCCTATCGTCAATCACACTAAGCATATGTTGTCTTGTTGGTTTGAGATGTCTTGTCATCAGGTCATGTTGAGTGTGTGTTTGCAAGGTCATTCATACATGAGTTCACTCACTCACACACTTGACCATTTTTACGAATATTTATTGACCGGACCACCTTCCATCATTCAGACCTCCACTGAGATGCACTGCACAGTCTCATCCCTCATTGACCAAGGACCAAGTACTGCTGCTCAGAATTGTATGGATCTTAAGGTTGCCTCCTAGGAAGTCCACATTGCGCAATCCTAGAATCAATCTAGCTAATTGACACCTAGAACAACACAGAAGTTTCCCAAGAAGCTACCTCAATCTACACTTCCAGCAAGCCTGTCCATCAAGCCTCTTGCTAGTCAATGAGAGAGTTTGACCAGGAAGTGACCCCGGGCTTCACTCCTCCAAAAAATTGCATAGAAGTTGCCAACATTCTTACCTATGTTGACTAAATAAACTGTGCAAAAAAGAGGGGTAGATACCCATTGCCTATCACTGCAATGTCTCTGAAAATTTCCCATTTTTGTCAGTCAATCCCACCATCATTCAGCTTATTACTCCTCCTGAAAATTACGCAATTTTCCTGGACTATCCACCAGCTGCATGACACCCCACTTAGTCCAGAAACTATGTCGAAATGTCCTACATGACTGCCTCCCATTTCTCCATAGTTTTTCCCAACAACCTCTCGCATTCTGCTCCCAGTCGCCTTTCAAAATCTGTACAATTTTCACTACTAGTCCTCCTTGCTGCTTGCACTGCCTTCCCAAGAAAAATAGCCACATTTTTTCCTCCCAGCTAAGCTAGATCCCACATAATGTCACTTATATTCTGAAATTCTTAACCCAACCTCCTAGTGGCCTCTTTGCTATTTTTCTTAGCAATGCCTTGGATCCCCACATCCCCACATCCCGGTCTAAAATGTTTCAGAGCCTTGTCGTCTCTCCTGATCACCACACTCAAAAACAAAATATGATCCATCATAGTAGACTAGGGTATTTTTGGATTTGATGTCATCTCATCATGAGTGATTGTAGATACAGGTACATGAAGGAGACATTTCATGATGACGAACAGGATGAACAAGGAGCACATGCTAGGAGAATTGTTTATGAATGGATGAACATGTGAAGCATGCCAAGTACAAGTGAAGGGGATACATGTACATGCAACATCAAGCGAACACCAAGACCATCGAAGACTCAAAACACCTTGCCAAGCAGAAGTGAAGCTATGGTACACTAAGAACACACTCATCATTCAGCATCACTATAGGTCGGCATGAACACCACCATCAACATGAACATACCAACACTATCATGGCAAGTCATGTCATGATTCATGTGGTTTACATCATTATTGTGGGCCATACTGCTATAATCAGTGTAATGTAATGTGCAATTCTAAGAGACCCAAATATGAAGTTGAAGAGTCATGTCAGTTCAAGAGTCATGTAAGTCAAACATTCATGAGGGAAGTTGAAGAGTCAGAAGGGTCAAGTTCACCCTTGGCTATATATACCCCTCATTTTTACATGCAAAGGAATTTTCACCTTACCTCCTCCCACATAGCCTTAAGAGTTTGTACTATTTTCTTTGAGGAATGAGCAGAGGCTCCAATGCCTTGCTAGCAGGGTTAGTGATATATGGTGTACAAATGTGTCTTGGAAATTTCTCTTAATTCAGAAGCTTATTAATAGGCCAACATGTTTTCACGCATGTATTGTATTCATTTGTAAGACTATTTTTTGGATGCTTGTAATGCATGTTGCTTTAACCTGTATTAAGATAGTTGAACTCTTTCGGTTCTTTTAGTGCATATGTTGTTCAAAATGTGTTGTATCAGTTGTTAACATTGTCTCACCCATGTGGAAAATTCCACCAAACACTCGACAAATTCATTCTTGTAAACTTGTTATATGACCGTTGCACTCATGTGGACTATTTCATTGGGTGTTGTATGTGTTATCTGTTCAGTTTTTGTTTTTGACTGCAACATCTGTGTGGACTACTCTGCCATAAGCTCTACATGTCCTGTTGTGCTGTGTGTCTCTAACAGAGTTTGGACTATTCCTTTTTTACCTGAGACTCACTCTCACCCTCTCCCTCTTTAGTGAAAGAACTTAGACACAAGTTACACTAAGCACTCACTAGGCACACAAACCTTGTTGTTTGAAGACTAAGTATACCACTCTCATCTACTGACAAGAAGGAGCTAAGGCATATATTTAAGATAATAGAAATGAGGCCATCATACCAGATGGGACTCCTACACCAAACGGTGTGAGGTCTAGTTGGGACTTCATACCGGGGAGATCCCCTAAATGTTGGCGGGTCCAGTACCATCAACAGTATTGTACTTGGAGTTAGAGAGCATGGTCTATACAAGCTAACATGAAAGCATGTATATCTTGGGAAGAAGAAGAAGTTACAAGTACAGGCTTCAAAGGTACAGGTACAAGTATCAGAGAAAAAGGTTCATGTTGCAGAGGCTCAGAGGAAGTCGAATTCTAGCGAGAACTTGCAGATGCATAGGGAGACTTTGTAGCCTAAGAAGAGCACATGGTGAGTGGGGAGAAAGGATGCTCCTATAGCTGCCAAAAAGGAATAATGGAGAGAGTGGAATACATCTGAGGAGAAGAAGAAGAAGCAAGATGCTTCTAATGACAATGAAACTTCCAAAAGAGGCATAGTTCATACTACAGGGATTGTTGCAGTTGTGAGCGCCAATATTTGGGTGAATGTTGTGACCAGTGATGATGACGATGAGTCAGTTCCTAGTCTTGGAAGTACCTTCCTCGATAAGACGGATTGGTGATTTTTAAGTGTATTGGGAGGTACTCCAAGCCCTAGGGTTTGAGATTTGGAGATTGGAGCACCATAAGAGTCCTTGTGGACTTGGAACCCAAGGTTGGGGTTTTGCACTGATCGACATTTGGGCCAAAAACATGGAGAATTTGGACATGTAATGAATGGATATGCTAGATGTTAGAAGGGATAATCCAATGCTTTGAGAATTTCCAAAATCCGAGTTGTCCTTTGTGAGTTATGAGTTTTTTAAGTTAAGGAGTGTGCATGGACAACAAGTGGTAAGGTCGGCCTAGTGCTATAATGACCTAATGACATGTTTTGAAGCTAATTTGGACGTCCTAAAGGAACCCTCCTTAGTGTATAAAAAGGAGGTGAGTTGAATTCATTTGAGCACATCCAAGGTGCAATGCAAGGTAGAAAAGGAGAGAAGAAAGTATCTCTTGGAAGAAGACTAAGGGCACTTCTGTTTGGCCACATGATTGGAGGTACTTTAGCGAAGTAGGAAAGGGATTTGGTAGCCTTTCCATGATTGTTTGAAAGGTTGTTTCATCCTACTATAGAGTCAAAGATAATAAGGTAAGTCGTAGGTCTATTGTGGCATAAATTGAGTGTTAGTTCCTCTATTTTGTGCAAGCCATAAAGCCTTGGATACTGGTGTGGGTAGGTCACAGGACATAACACCTAAATACAAGGCTTTGTAGGGATATTTAAGGGTTCATTTGTGCTCATATTAGTATTATATAGGCAGAGGAGCCTCTAAAAGGGAAACCACAACTAGTAAAGGGACTTTGAGGGTGTGTTGTAGGGCTGAAGTGGGTCACAATCATGTTCTAGCTAGGTTAAAATCATACAATAGTTTTCACATCATACTTGGATATGTTTGAAGCTAGTTTTCCTTGTGTTGGTTCAAGTTTTGACTAGTTTGGATCATGTTTATATGCAGCCTGCCAGAGCCAATTGTTGAGGTTGAATTAGGTGGTTGGAAACCTCAACAAGGAGTAGATCTTATTGTGATTGAATTGGGTACCATTAGACTGGTGGAGGGAAGTGTATTGGTGACCCAAACTAGCTCTTAACAACTTTCCTTAAATGGAGTGTGATAGTTGAATTTTGGGTGCAGTTGATGAGCATAATTTGTAGTACATTGATGGACTAGTGGACTTTTAGATTGGCAAAATGGATAGCTTAGGTGTGGCTAGCCTAGAAGAGGATATTAGATCATCCCATGTACATTAAAGTAGAAGTGACTTGCAGAAATGATAGGTTGCAGCCCTCTTGAAGACTCTACGTATTGTCTCTTAGTGGACTAAGGGGAAGCTAAAGAGAAGAACGGAAGCGAAGGACTGGCGGGATGAGATACGACATAGAGACTGCAGCGAGATTATCAGTTTATCTTGTATTCTTTTACTTGTGGATAACTGAGGGTCATTATCCCTTATATGCAATCCCTAGATAGTTTTATTATATGTTGATTAATATAACGAAGTTGGGTTGAAATTTGTAAAAATTTGTCTATACTTGTGCATGTGTGATTCACTGCTTTAGATTGTTCCACTACGCAAAGTACCTTTGTTGAGATTATTGGTTTGGTAGTGTAATATACTTTAAGATTCTATCCTAGAATCAATTTCATGGAAATTCAACATATATTTCCCACTTAGTTGATTTGTGCATTACCTCTGGCATGTCCCATATCATGACAAACATCTCCTAGTGGGCCTCCTTATACGTCACCTTTTCTTGAATATGGTAAAAATTTTAAGGAGCTTTAGGTGCTCTCCTTACCAAAAGTGGTTCTGATGTACAGAGTCCCACAACATCTTCCCTTTTCCTGACACCTCTCTGAGTCACCACGCCAACCCGCTTTTGGGTCTTGTGAGGGTTGACATTTATCATCTGCACGTTGTGTCCCTTCTTCTCCTGCCAATTAGCAATCAGTTGTGGAAAATTATTCATCGGATGGTCTAATGATTTTCAATAAATTTACTCACAATAGGAGTTAGTTTAGTCTCATGCTAGATGTCCCTGTTGTCCACAATTGAAGTAGACTATGTTGCTTTATCCTCAAGAAAATCCTCCTCTCCTTCAAACTAGTCCTCCAAGTCCCCTCATTTTTGCTACATTTCTTCATGCTTGTTGGTTATAATATCCACCATGGTTATACGCTAGTTAGTTGAATTCAGTCGATGCGGCCTTTATCCCTTCAGATCCCTTCTCCCGAAATGAGTCAAAATTGTTCTCACACATCAACTCCAATTTAGCAAAAATGATGGATATCATCCCCTATGGATTTTCAAAGGTCATAGAATAGAGTGTTGGTTGTAGCCTCATATTTCTGTATCATTGGGAAATTCACTGATATGTGGCCCCATACTCGACAGATCTCACACCACATTCTCCTTCCCTACACAAGCAGATTTGTTGTATCAGTCTCGATGTAGTATGTCAACAACTTGCATTTGTTTCTATGGTGGTCCTCTATCGAATAGATGGTGCACCATACCTCTTCCCGTGTTTCCTTCCTTTTCGTCAAATCTTGAAGTTGTAAAGTCCACACATCCAACTCTGACTGCACCTACACCATGTCATTGTTCGCTCCACCTCTTACTGGTGAAGCCTCTATTTTCATTGTAATATCTAGAGCCTTTGACTACCTGCCTATCCTTTTTTATGTCAATGGTATCCTAATATGTAACAATAGTCCCACAATGAACCATTCATTATGTTATGTGTCTAGTATCCCGAACGTCAGCTTGTCCATTAAGAATTCAAATCATTTGTCAAAGTACCATACTAACTCACTTGGACCCTACTTGATTTCCTTCAATTCTGTGATGCACTGGGAATCCAACTTCAGCTTCTAGAACTCCATGATCAATCCATTATTGATCTTTGTTAGATTCATATTCTGTCTAGCTAGAGTCCTGCTTTTGAACTTCATATACCACATCAATGTGCAGTCCCTAAAATTTGCTTCTAGTTGCACAATATTTCTAGACTCATCCTGGAATTACTTGGCTTTCCAAATAGTTTCATACATGAATAGATGTTATTCTAGGTCCTTAGACCTAGCACCATGAGAAATTTTCATCTATAATTCCACCCCTACCATTGTGTTCTATGAAGTACTTCCTGACAATGTACTTCGACTTGCACTTGTAAACTACCAGAAAATTGTGCACTCAAATGCTCACCACTCTAAACTTGAGTACCATGTGTTGATCCTCCTATAGTTTTACCAATCCCACTACTACTATTATTTCTCCTCCTTGACTACAATTACCCTCTACTGTAGTCATATCAATGTGTTGAGTACTGACCTCCTAGTTCATGGATGCCTGCAAGTTTGTGGGTTCAACATTAGGCATTTTCTGATTATGTTGTTATGGATCCAAAGCTTATGTACTGCATGGAATCATTTGTTCTACTTCTCCTTCCTCTATTCGTGGAATACTAAATTGTGTTCCTTCATAGTTCTGGTCACTATCACTACTTCTTGTCCTTCAATGGTCTCTCCTAGCCCCCCAAACCCCAAGATTCTTCTCTCGGCAACCATCAACATTGACCGGCCTCCTCCTACATCACCTTGTCAAAACCTCCTTCCGCTCCTCAAAGTGCCACCCTCGTAACTCTCTCACTCCATCCTATCTCTTCTCCTTCCTATGCAAAGTTTCAGGCCCACTATTAGCTTCCACCATAGTCCTTCTACATCTTCTCCCTTCCTTTTCCTCAGACCATGTCTTAGTTCTCCCACACTTCCCTTATGCACGAGTTGCCTAGCTAAACATTTTATTGGATTCCAATGGTAGAACTCTATGGTTATATAACAACATCTTGAAAAGTAACAGTATTGACCTTATGAATCTTCCTCTCGGTCCCTTTGAAAAATATCGCTTTGTTGTGGTGTATGACATTGTCACCTCCACTACAAACTCGAAAGTGTATCCTTCCAACACGATTTAAAATTAGAAATCAACAATACGAGAGGTTTTATTACATAATATTTAGAGCTAGCATATTTCCTCTAGTGTTCACTTCCATGGTATGTCATGACAATATATCCGATATGTTAGGTTATTGTCCTTTAATCGTTGAATCCACTATGTCAAGATATTTGGTAATTTTACAAAGAAGACTTCATGGAAATCAGTATACACATACTTCTGCAACCATTTCTCCATGTCCCACTTCTTATCCCTAGTTTCCTTCACTGCAAATTCGTGTTCCTTCCACTTAAGCCATTGGGTAATATCCTTCTAGGTGGGGTTCCATGGCTTCCATATTCCTACAAGACAATCCCATCATACAACTGTTGCACAAAAATTGTCACCTTGAAATTCTGCAATTAGTGTGAGTCTATCATCACCCATACCTTCCTCCTTTGCAAGTCTTAAACCTCAGTTCTTCATATCAAGCCTTGAAAATAAGAGAAAGACCTTAAAAATCTCTAAAACTCTGGTTCCGCACTTTCTCTTAGCATTACCTATGGTCTTGCATCTATTGGTGATGTCCCCTATGTACCTGACTACTCTGTCTTTGTGTTATGGGTGCAGACCCCTGTAAAAGTTAAAAAGGTGCAGTACATTCTTAAAAACTCACTTTGAGTCATTTCTGGAAGCTCCTAGAGGGAATCTTGATGTGGCAAGTTCGCTCCTTAAAGGTTCATGCATCCCATACCTTTAGGAGCTAACCCCTTGATGTGAGGAGCTTATCCCTTTGAAGAAGGACTCTATCCCTTCAATGGTGGACTTGTAACCTCCTTCCTTTGCACTATAAAATGAAGCATTGGGCTGGTTATTGGAGAGGTTGAAAGTTGAATATTTTTTAGGTGAAATGCTACTGGAACTTAGTCTTCCTAATTGAGCTTTTGAGAGGAGAGGTTACATACCTTTTGATCTCATTTGGAAGAGAGTGAGGCTTGTCAATGTAGAGGAGATTCCTATTTGGACACTGGGAAAAGCTTGGACAACATCAAGGCACCAAAGGTTGTAAAGTTCTTCTATTTCAAAGTTAATATAATCAAGTTTATTTTTCTCAATAAGTTGTGTTTTATGGTTTATTTCATGGATTCATTGATCAACATGATGAACATGATTTATTATATTAGCTATGCAGGTGTTATTTGATGTGTGCTTGTTTTGTGATTGCAGGTTCTTAAAAGGAAACTCTTTTGGACGATTGGACCATGGCTGCCACAAACTAGAGTTGGACTTAAGGTAGGGTCTAAAACACCTATTTAGTTTTTATTAATTAATCACAATATGTTTAGAGAAAGGTAGATTTGCTTGTCCTGCTTATTGATATATACATGTTGATACTAGGGAGATCGGCCTTGTCTGAAAGATCGATTTATCTGACCAACAAATTGGCAACTTCACTGGGGAACTGAATTTGGTTTTTTGATTTTCCTTTGTCTTTGACTTGAGAAACTTGTTTTTGTTTTTTTGAAATTTCAAGAGGACCGCACGTTCTATTTATAATACAGTACAGACATCTCTGCACTGTTCCTTTAGTGCACAGAGCGGTACCACATATGGTTATACTGGAAGCTTGCGGACCCTATCAAAATTTTTGAAAAACCTAAAATATTTTCGTCCAGTTAAGTTTAGGATTAGTTTATTACTTTTAGTCTCTACCCAGATCTGCATGTGTCCTATCAAAAGTCTCTTATGAGTAAGTTCCATTGGTGTTGTTGTTTTAGATGAATTTCTAGAAGTTTTGCATACCTAGATTGATTTTCACTCGGTCTCTGTAGTGACTTAAAGATTAGAAGCCTAAGAAACCTTAGATCACCCTGGTATCTTTTGTCTTCTTGATGAATCTAGCTGGTTTGTGAAATATTCCCTTGGTGAGAAATAGATTTCGTTTCTCTTTGCAAATCTTCGAACAAACTTGGTCATAAGTTGTGAATTTCATTTTTATAAAAGAAAACATAACTGGGTGTTTTTGATTGATTTGTTATTCTGAATGGATTAATCCTTAGTTTATTGAATAACTAAGTAAAACATCATCAAAAACATTTGAATCTTTTATTTCAATTAGTTTTTAGAAGTTTCTTAGATCTCAAGATTAGTTTTTCATAGTTTTGAGTGTTTTCTAGAAATTGTAGAATCTCTTTTGAAAGAATTGTTTTCTGTAGTTTTGAGTGTTGAAAAGAAAAGGGATTTATTTTGGTGAGCATAATTAGTAATTTCATTTTGAGTTTACTGAAAAAGACAAAAAAGATTTTCTTTTCATTTATATGTTGAAGGAAACATTTGTTTTTCAAGGAATTGCATTCTCAACTCTTTCTTTTAGCTAGAGATTCATTGAAAGAAAAAACGAATTGTTTATCATTTTAGGTGCATTTTTTAGTGTTCTTGGAGTCGAGTCTTCACACCATCAAAGTTTCATCTCCATGCCTATTGACTTAAGAAACAACCCATAAAAAGAACGCTTACTTAAAATTGATCTAGTAATATTTTTATTTCTAGGGCTCTTATCACCAATATAGCTTAGGCTAGTATCTTGGAGGAGGGAGTAATTAACTCTCCAAGATAGTTAAAAAAACAAGTAGCTATATCTTGCGGTAGGAAATAAATCCAATTGTAATTGATATAATCTGGGAAGATCCTCTTAAAGGAGTCAATCACAAGATCATGTCCGAACCTTTGAGATAGTCAAGTCCGTCTCAATGGGAAAGATAAAAGATTTGTGCATATTAAAAACGGTAAACCTTGGATTAACCATTGGCAAGGAGCCTGGGGTCACTTGTTGGTAAACCTCGGATTGATCATGTCGAGGAGCCTTCAAGGGGATTGAGCTTTGTTACTCTTCCCTTATGCGAAAATCGAATTGTAGACTGTTCCCCCAGTTGTATTTGTTATTGTTGGTAACCTTAGTGACCATAATCTTAAGATTTTTTCCTAAGGTGACGGTGAAGGACAGGTCTCACTGTACCTGGAGCAGACATCAATTAGACTCACTTGGACTCTCTGGGGAGTTCTCTTCACTCGAGACGGTTTTGTGAAGAAACTTGTGCCAGTCTGTTTCATTAAGTAGGTTGTCGGGGTAACTATTCCAACTGCTATTTCTATATTGAATTCTGTGACATTGGTTTCATCACCAACTAGTTTTTTCGGTACAGAAAGTTATTGTTTGTGTGTGGTTTGAAATCTTAGATTTTTTAGGCGTGTGATTCAATCGTTTGGTTCTTTAGAGACTTTAGGTGTTTTTATTGAGATTTTCTTTGTTTGCATGTGAAGTAATTAAATATTTAATCGTGGCTGAATTACCGAGACAATCCCATAGACTTCAGGGGCAACCTCCCAAATATACACCAAGTCAGCTTGAAGGGCTATGAGCTCTTGTATCACCTAGTGACAGTAGAGTTGGGTCACCGAAAGCCGGAGAATCATCTTTAATTATTCACCCTGATTATCCAGTTCAAGCAACAGAGTATATTTCTGAACCAATTTCATTTTCCAAAATTACTGGTAGTATTTCTCCTACTAGTGAATTAATTGAGGAACCTGAAATTTCTAAACCTGAAACCGAACCTGCTGCTACTCCATCCTCAAGATTTGCTTCTCCAACTTCTAGTGGTCCTGGTTCACCCAGGGTAGGAAGTGTCATTACCCAAAATCTTCCTTTTGGACTCATTTCTATTGAAAAACATGTTAGTGCAGACGAAGATACAACTCTCCCTGAAAGTCAACCAACTTTAGAACTTAGGGAGCGTGAATCAATATTCTACAATCTTTTTAGAAGTGACACTTGGTACATATCATTGACAAAATTTTTAGAAAATCTAGGTCTTGCTTTTCCACCACCTCGATTCCTTTTCATCCTATGCCTAGAAGTTATTATCCTCCTTTGAATACGTCGAAACAGTCATCCATGTTTTCCCAAACACCGTAAAATTTTTTATATGGTAGTCCTTCTGTTCCTTCTGGGTATCAGTCACTTTCTGGTACTTTTTCAGGAGCATCTCCTCAACCCATTGAACATGGGATATCAACTGGTAATAATGGAACTCAACCATTGAGCATAGAAGAAATTCTTATGATGTCTGGTGCTATTCCAAATCCGCAACCTCAAGGTAGTATGTTACCACCTGGAGGGCAACCTCAAGGTAGTCAGTTACCGCCTGGAGGGCAACCTCAAGGTAGTTAGCTACCGCCTGGGGGGCAACCGCAAGGTGCTCAATTACCACCTGGGGGGCAACCTCAAGGTAGTCAAATACCCCTTGGGGGGCAACCTCAAAGACAGTACATACCTTCGAGATAGTACATACCTCAAGGTCAACCCCAGACTCACTATATACCTCAAGGTCAACCCCAGTATTAATATATACCTCAAGGTCAACCCTAGTTTTAGTACGTGCCTCAAGGTTATCAACCTCAAGGTCAGTACCCAACTTAAGGTCTCCAACCACCTTCTAGTCAACAATTTGTACAAGGAATTGGAAATGTACCTCTCAATTATCAACCCTACACTCAACCTGGTTATGGTCCTCAATATGCTCAACCTTTTATGGGTCCATACCCCGGAATGAACATGGTGTGGGATCCATCTCAAACTCAACGGATTTTGCAACCTAATCCGCAGTTATCAAGTCAACCTGGACAACCTTTGGTTTCTGGTCCAACCCAGCAACCTGTCCAGCCTACTATTCAAACTTCTGCACCTGGTGTAGTTCATCAGTCTGGGCCTAGTTCACCTCAAACTCTGCCTCAAACTGTGGCTCCAACTACTGCAACTTTTGTTCAATCTACCCCACCTACTTCTGGAGTATCGACAACTCCGGTTTCTATTGTTCCTACATCAACTCCTCAGACCTTTCTACCACATTCAGGACCTATGGTTCAGACTTTGGTTCAGATGCCTGTAGGACAACCTGGTCCAAGTACGGTTGTCACAAGTCAACTGCAATTCACTTATAAACTGTACCAGGGACAGTATCAATATGGTCCTGCTGTGCAAAACCCAGTTTATCAGTATCAACCGTACCTTAGATATGCTTATCAGCAACCTCAACAACCCTAGTTTGGTCCGATTAATCCTGGTTTTCCGAGAGGATATAATATTCCTAATGCAAATCCAATTCCAGGATATCCTGGATATCCTCCTCCTGGAGCTGGTCTTGTGATCCAAGGTTTTCGAGACCCTAACCATCAGTTACCTTTTATTGCAACTTTGGATTTACCTGATTTGTTGCGCCTTACGAATGATCCAATTTACTATCTTTCGTATTGGCCGCCAATGCCTAATAAGTTTCCCAATGATATCCCGAAGTTTGAGGGTAAGTCAAGAGAAGATCCGTCAGATCATGTGATGACTTATCACCTCTGGTGTGCATCTAATTCCATTATAGATGATTCAATTCATTTACGTCTTTTTCAACGCACTCTAATTGATCTCACTGCCAAGTGGTACATTGAGTTACCACGAAGCTCTTTTTACAGTTTTAGTCAGTTAGCCACTTCATTCTTAACTCATTTTCAGTTTCCTGTCAGATATGACAATGGCACGAAATTATGAACTTCATTAAAACAGTCAACGTCCACATATATTTCAGATCATATTCATGAATGGCGACGTCAATGACGTTTAGTGAAAGTTTTTATCCCGGATCAAATTTTGGCAAAATGGTTTTTTAAATCATTATTACCTAAAATCACTGAGGATGTAGCTAAGGCAGGAGTTGTTACTGAAGAGCAAGTAATTGCTCAAGCTCAGTACCTTGATCTTTTTTATACATAGTCGAGTACTTTACATGAAAAAATCCTCGATCTTCTGAAACAAAATCAAATAAGTGTAGTTCCTTCTGGGTCTCATGCCACCGATGGTATGATTGGTTCAGTTATTACCAAAAGTAACAAGAAATCTGCAAAGAATTCGTCTCTTATTATAACTTTACCAGATTCCCCGACAGGAGAATATTCCGCTGAAATTCCTGTCGATATTCATGTCATAGAATCATCTATGGCCAAATCAAAATCTGGCAATAAAAAGAAGGGGAAGAAGAAAAATAAATAAAACTCAAAAGAGAAACCAGATAAAAATGAACCTACTGATGAGAAACATAAACCTCGCTATCATTGTCTCATTTGTGATGAGGAGCACTTTACAAGAGATTGTCCACATCGAGCTGAGGTTTCGAAAATCGTCAAAGGTTCTCAAACGCATACTGTCTTGAAGGATATTTTTCCTAATCAAGATAGTAAGATGATAGGCTCTTCCTCAAATGCCTTGGAAGAACCCATTATGATGATGTCCCATGTTAGGATTATGACGCGATCGCAAAATTATGGTAATAAGAATCCTGTTGGTGGTAAGGAAGCAGAATCTTCTAATTCAAACCCATCAACTTCAACTCCTTCTAGTTCTGATCCGCTACAAATCGAGAAACCTAACCCAGACTTAATAATCAAACCGCCTGATAAAGGTATACTTCGGAAGTAAACTTTCAATCCACATGCGAGAGCTGCTCAGAACTATAACATTGTTGAAGGTTTTGCTATTTCCCCTTCAGCAATGTCGGCTTTGGAGGTGCTACAATCATGCCCAGCACAACGTAAATTACTATTGTCTGCTATAGGAATTGTTGATATTCAGGATTCCAACCTTATAATCTTCGATTTAGAGAATAGTACACCTCTCCTACCTCATCAAATGGCTTTCCAAATCCCAGTGTTAGTAAAAAACAAACCTTGCTTTCAGAATGTGATTGATGAGGGAGCTTCTACATGTATTATGTCGATCCAGTGTTGGAGATCACTTGGTTCTCCTATACTCAATCAATCCCTGATGATTCTAAAGGCTTTTGATGGCCTAGGATTTCATCCTTTTGGCATTTTGCAGGATTTACCTATAGGGGTAGAAGGAAAAACTGTAAATCTAGATGTGGAAGTGGTTGATGCCCCTCTAGATTACAACCTTCTTTTGGGTCGCAGTTGGTCTTACACTATGGTTGTTCTTGTTTCATCGGTCTTTCAGCTTATTGAGTTTCCTCATAATGGAAAGATCGTTACAATAGACCAGTTAACTTATTTTTCATCTGACCTAGCCTCTTATGATAGTATCCAACATGTCGGTAAAACAACTATCCCTTATAAGGATGTTGGGGTGGGATTGATTAAAGATTCTGGTTTACTAGGAACTTTTTCATTTCCTCCTCCTAATGTATCGTCTTCTTTTTCAACCATTCATATGATTTCATCGAACACTATTGCTTTTGATGATCCTTGGATCGTACCTTCCGATTCTGAGGTGGACTCATTTGGTGATGCAATGCCCTTGAGTCCCTTTGAAGTTCCATATTCGGTTGTATAGTCGTTTTCCAACTCTTGTTCAACCTAAATTGATCCAATGAATGTGGTCCATGTGGAGTTAGTTTCAATCTCAACCTCAGATTCAACAACTCTTTCTGATCCTATTCATACTGATGAGCATATTTGTGAACTTTTGTCTGTTGATGATTTACCATGGGAAAACCTTTATCATCGATCTTTGTTTTTACCTAAGCTTGATCAGTTTGAAAATGATTTCTCATCTATTTTTACCGCTAATTATGTCAAAGAACCACAGAATCCATTGCAACATCCTAATTCTGAGTTGAATTTGGGAAACATTTCTCGAACGATTCCTATTTACATTTTAGTGAGACCTAGAATTATTGAAAGCATTCATATAGGTGCTTCCTGTACGGACGAGAAAATCCAAACTTATAAAGCCCTATTTCAAGAATTTTGTGACGTGTTTGCCTGGTTATATGAAGAAATGCCAGGAATCGATCCATCAATTGTTGTCCATGAAATTAAAACTTACCCATATGCTACACCTGTCCGGCAACGTTTGCATCAGATACATCCAAGAAAAGCTGCTGCTATTAAAGTTGAAGTTGAGAAATTACTTCGAGTAGGTTTCATTTATCCAATTCCCTTAACGAATTAGGTATCGGATATTGTTCCTCTTAACAAAAAGCAAGGAACGATAAGAATGTGTATTGATTATAGGGATATTAATTGACATTGTCCTAAAGACAATTATCCAACCCCCTATATCGATCAAATTATTGATGATTGCGCCGGTAGTGAAATGTTCTCCTTTATGGATGGTTTTTCCGGTTACAATCAAATTAACATACTCCCTACTAATCAACCTAAAATGGATTTCATTTGTCCATGGGGGACATTTTCTTATTGCAAGTTACCTTTTGGATCGAAAAACGCTGGAGCAACTTTTCAAAGGGCTATGTCTTACGCATTTCATGACATCAAGCACATTGTTCAGCCTTATCTCGATGATTTCCCTGCTCATTCATTACGTAGAGCCGATCATCTCACTCATTTACAAGCCATCTTTATGAAATGTAGGCATTATCGAATTAGGTTGAATCCACACAAATGTGTTTTATGTATAGAAACAGGTCGTTTACTGGGATTTGTTGTCTCAAAATCTGGCATTTGTGTCGATCCCTCGAAGGTTGAAGCTATTGTCAAATTACCTCTGCCTTCGACTCTTCGCCAACTCCAAAGTTTGCAAGGGAAAGAAAACTTTTTACATCATTTCATTCCTAACTACGCCGAGATAATGAAAGGTTTTACCAGGTTGTTGAAACAAAATACTCTGTTCCTTTGGGATGAGATAGCTAACAAATCTTTTGATGCACCTAAACATGCGTTGACCCATGCACTGTTATTGCATCCTCCCAATTACAACTAGGACTACTTTTTCTACCTCGCCGCTTCTCATTCCACCATTAGGATGGTTTTAGTTCAGGAAGATGAATTCAACAATGAACATGTGATTTACTATCTTAGTCGAACTCTGAATCCAACTGAGCTTAAATATTCACATGTGGAGAAATTGGCCTTGGCACCTGTTCAAGCTGTCCAAAGATTTTGTCACTACATCTTATTACACAAAGCCATGGTAATCTCTGACTGTAACCCTATGACATATATTTTGACCAAAAAATTGCTAGGGGGCAAGTATTCCAAATGGATAGTTATCCTGCAAGAATCAAACTTGGAATTTGAAAAATCCAAGGCAAAGAAATCTTTGGTTTTTGCGGAAATGATGTGTGATTTCCTGTGTACTGATACTGAAACTATGGCAGAAGAACCCATTGCAGATGAATCCTTATTTCTTATCAGTACTCTTGATCCATGGCATGGAGATATAATTGTCTATCTCCAAACCCAATCTTTTTGGCCTGAAATCTCATGATCTCAACGAAGGAAAATACGTTTCCAATCCCAACAGTACAATATTATTGGAGGTACACTCTATCGTCATGGAGCGGATTCTATTTTCTGACATTGTCTAACTCATGAAGAAGATAAAAATGTTCTGAATGACTATCACTCTAGAGCATGTGGCGATCATATGTCGGGGTATGCCACAGCCCAAAAGATATTGCGCACTGGTTATTTCTGACCATCCTTATTTAAAGATTGTATTAATGTAGTCCGGAAATGCTACAATTGCCAAATTTTTTATTGAAAGATGCATGCTCCACGTACTACTCTCCATCCTATAATTGTCATCGGCCCTTTCGCCAAGTGGGGTATCGACTTTATTACATGTAAACCTCACTCGGCCGGGGGGCATGCGTATATCATCCTTGCAGTAGATTATTTTACCAAGTGGGCTGAGGCGATGCCTACATTTTCGGTAGACGACAAAACTGCTGCAATTTTCGTTTTCAATCATATAATTGCTAGATTTGGTGTTCCTCAAGCAATTATTACTAATCATGGAAGTCATTTTTGAAACATCATGATGACTGAACTAACAGATCAACTTGGTCTGCATCACGATAGTTCTACTCCATATTACCCACAGGCTAATGGTCTGGTTGAAGCAATCAATAAAGATCTAGTCACTATGATCCAACGAATCATTGGTATTCATCGGTTGAATTGGCATATCATGTTATTTTCAGCACTTTGGGCATACCGAACCTCAGCCGAGGTGATGCCTACATTTTTGACAGACAACAAAACTGCTGCAATTTTCATTTTCAATCATATAATTGCTAGCTTTGGTGTTCCTCAAGCAATTATTACTAATCATGGAAGTCATTTTCGAAACATCATGATGACTGAACTAATAGATCAACTTGGTCTACGTCACGATAGTTCTACTCCATATTACCCACAGGCTCATGGTATGGTTGAAGCAATCAATAAAGTTCTAGTCACTATGATCCAACGAATCATTGGTATTCATCAGTCGAATTGGCATAACATGTTATTTTTAGCGCTTTGGGCATACTGAACCTCAGTCAAAACATCAACTGGTTTCACTCCTTTTCAACTAGTTTACGGGTTGGAAGCAGTGTTACCCATTGAATGCGAAATTTTGTCATTGCAAATAGCCATTGAATTACTCCCAGCCACTTCCGAAGAGGAGAAACGTTTGTTGTACTTATCTCAGCTAGATGAGAATCGACGTGATGCTACATTGGCAATCAAGACTCATGCAAAATGGATAAAAGCTCAGTACAACCGAAATGTTACACCTCGTATTTTTTTGGAAGGAGACCTAGTTTTACTATACGATCAAGCAAACGATAAGCTAGGGGCTAGAAAATTTGTCCCATGTAGCATGGTCCTTTTGTTGTTAAGCAAAAGATGGCAAAAGGGGCCTATGAATTAGTAGATTTTGACAGTGTCTCTTTAGGTAGACCCAGAAATGGGCTTTATCTAAAAAGATATTATGCTTAAAGTTTGGTGTGGAGATTTTTGTTAAAATACTTTCTTTCTAGTTGTTGTGTTTTAGATTAGAAAGTGTGCCTAGTTTAGAGAGTGTTTTTATCATTATTCTTGATTATCTTGATTTTACTCTTGATATTGCAGATGTCGACATCTCTTCAAACATACATTGGTTTTGCTGATGGTTCTTGTCGTAGTACACGAAATATTTCTTCCGCAGCTTGGGTTATCTACTCACCCTCTAACAAGTTAGTATCTATGCATGGGGTAAGCCTCGGTCAAACAACAAATAACATTGCAGAGTATAGTGCAGTGATTGAGTTATTATCTAAATCCATCTCATTTAGGATTTAGAGTTTGATTGTTAGGTTAGATTTTGAACTCGTTGTATTACAGCTTAATAGGGTTTATGCCATTAGAAATCCAGTGTTATTAATATTATTTTTGAGATTTCGTCTCTTGGAACGTGAATTTGACTACATTGAATATCACCATATTCTAAAATATTTAAACACATTAGCAAATGCAGTTGCTCCTCGAATGTTAAATAGACATTTTCAATAATCAAGACAGTAAATTTAAAACATTCCATAAACATGTTATACAAGATAGCCAGTAATAGTGATATATCATAGCATAAACGTGTGTCAAATATACACTGTCTTCGATCATAGGATGAAAAACACCTTATGATCAGCGAAAATGATAGTACAAAAAGATATAAAATGTTGTATGAGTCTACAAAGGCGATCATCCTATCCCTGTTGATGATCACGATAAGAAACCACTGCTTGGGCCACCCTACAAAGGAACCTCCTAAAAGGTCCTGGGACCCCAATCACATAGCGTTGTAACCTAAGAGGAATATCATCTATACTAGTCTTTGCGATATCTACTATTAAACGCTCTAGATGATGCTCCAATTCGGTGAGGGTCTCTGCTGATTGGTCCAGTGGGGCTGGTGCTGCTACAGTGGGGTGTCTTCTCTCATAGGGTTGGAGAGCGGCTAGTTGCCGTGGACCCACATTTGTATTTAAAACTTTTTACTGTCAGTTTTGGACGATTTAAAAGCAAAAAAAAATTAGTTAAAAATTTAGAAAATGTTGAAAATGATTTTACCTTAATCATCCCATTGCTCTCTTGGTGGAAGAGCCATCTCTGGATCACCACGATAATCCATCCCAGCATTTGGAAAGTCCTGAATCACGAAAATTTGGTTCCCCAACCAACGAAAATACTCAGCTGGAAATCGGACAACCTCTGTACCCTCCTCAGAATGACGGGCCATCACTGCAACCCACTGCATAATCCTAGGCTCTCGGGGAATTCCAGCCTCAACAGAAAGCTATTGTGGGACCAACATAGGGACCCTCTCTAGGCCAAAGCTCACAACCAAGAAACCATATCCAAAGTTTTTTAGTTGCCCGTTCTTTGCTCTAGTCAGTTGGCCTTTTACTTTCGCCAACACAGCCTCGCACCAGATGAAGATGGTGCCTCGGTAATAGTCTACTGCCATTCGCATTTGGGATCCGGTAGCTACATGCAATGCTACACTCCCGCATAGTCTAGTGATAGTAAATGCGATCACTTTAAGTTCAGGACGGGAGATAGTCTTGATATCTATCCGTTTGTCCTCAGTTTGGTCATTACAAAACTCTAGTCGGAGACTAGCGACAGACTGGCCACTTGGCCTAGTCCTAAATAGAGATAATCATTCGCCTCTCTTGGGCAAACCAGTCAGGAAATAAATTTTCTCTAGCTCGATTTCGAGCTAGTGGCCACCAATTATGAAACACTGGTCCTGTGTGCTCCACCTGTCTACCAGCCATTGCAGAAAGTCTACCTAAGCCCTCATGCTGGGTATGGCCCAGAATTTAAATAGTCTGCATGCCTTTAATGCCCATATTGTAGGTGGATGAATTAATGCGGCTAGATCCACATCTTCGTGCTCTCGTTCCCACCAAATGAGCATTTTGTATATCCTACATTGCAAAAAACGCAGATTAGAACATTTTAGTTTCAAAAATTTTGGGCGGAAATGGAAAAAGTTGATGTTTGAAAACGTATTTCGCGGGGTCCGCACCCGCTAGTTAGGGATGCATTTTTATTTATTTTAAACAGGTATGAGTAATGTTTTGAGTTTTTGTGCAGAATATTGGATTTTCAGGGAGAATTGATCATTTTCAACAAAGATCATACTTTTTCACTTTTTCGGACTCTTCCAAAATTTACAAAAAAGCAAAACATAGGAGTCCTCTTTAAGATCTTTTCTGACTCGTAAAATATGAAAAGATTGCCGAGTTTTTCTTTTTAAACTCGTTAAAATGGAATTAAAAGGACGATCGAATTACAACTCTTTTCTGACCGTATAAACATGAAAATATTGTCAGACTTTTGTTGTTTCAAGTTCGATATTGGTTATAAAACAAAGTTTTTTCGATCACTTTTTTACTTTTTCAGATCGAAGGCACTAATTATGAAAAGTACTCCATGATCGTAATGGTAAAGAGGTTCTCTCAAGTATCATTTTATACTTTTTCGGGCTTGGGGGACACAAATTTACGAAAAAGGACAACCATGGAGTTTTCTTAATTTTTTCTCTTGACTCCCTAAAATTGAAAAACACCGAGTTTTTCCTATACTGGACTTGTTAAAATTCAATAGTAAAGGACCTGTTCAATTTTAAACAGGAACGGACCACTCCTTCTTAGGGTTCGAATTTTAAACTAAGTTGGACTCATCCGAAGGATGAGCTTATAATCAAGCAAATGTTATCCTCCTCAAGCTTGTAAAAAATAAAGAGGTACTTGCCAAAAATGGTGGGGGAAAAGAGAGAAAAATGAACATGTTTGTTATACTTTGTGTCTAGAAAAGCAGTTAACCACTCTTGAACATGACACTTTTTGTTCACTTGGGTTGGGAAATCCTTTGCCTAACAGTTAATCAAACCATATTGAAAGTCTTCAACCGATTTCTTGGTATTAGCTTTGGGTCAATTGTCACCAAACCATTTGCAGTGTCATTATGTGTTCAAGAGGTCAGTTCAAATAAACCATTCATTTGCAAAATATATGTCATCCATATTGACCATCCCTGAGTTAGTCCTTGCCAAATATATTTCTTCAAAACTTGATCTATGATTTCATGTTGTGGGCTTGCCTACAACGGATCGCTTTCTATCGACTCCAACTCATTATCTAGAAAGATGATCTAGAAATTGTCAATACCTTGGAATCTACATGCCCTAATGGCAGGTTTCTCGCCTTTGATGATAGGTTGCATCAATGACCTTTGATCAAAGGATTATGTGACATGTTCGACGTCGACTCATCTATTCACATTTCATGGATTGTATTGAGTACTTTGAGGGCCATTCACATTATTGTGGTTTCTCTCACACTTGTTAACAGTTCATATCATTGACTGATAATTAAGTTGTTTCTACCATGTTCGACTTCGACACATTCATTCACATGGGTAGAATTGTACTAGTTCAGGAAGCAGAAATCAAGACCCTGGATCTAGTTTCCACCATCTAGGCTGCGAGGAATTTTGTTATTCATTATACAATATTCTATTTATAAATAGATGGCTGCACCCATACTATGTCTTCATATGTCTATACTTGTGATGTATTACAAAATCATTCCTATATCAGAGCAGTTTAGATAGTTTTCTAGTCAGTTTTGATCTAAGTATGGGAATGCCTACCTCAACGACGATATGTTCATATATTATTATATATATATATATATATATATATTTGCATTGAATGTTTTTACAGGTTCTGACCGGAGTGTCCACAGGAAGATCCTTGAAATGATAAAGTACTTCACTCTTCTTAGATGACAAAACTATCCTCATCTATTACAGACTTCGCACTTTAAGGGGCAATCTGTTGCACAAAAATTGTCACCTTGACATTATGAAATTAGTGTGAGTCTATCATCACCCATACCTTCCTCCTTTGAAAGTCTTAAACCTCATTTCTTCATATCAAGCCTTGAAAATAAGATAAAGACCTTAAAAATCTCTAAAACTCTGGTTCCACACTTTCTCTTAGCATTACCTGCGGTCCTGCATCTATTGGTCATGTCCCCTGCACACCTGACCACTCTGTCTCTATATTATGGGTGCAGACCCCTATAAAAGTTGAAAAGGCACAGTACATTCTTAAAAACTCACTTTGAGTCATTTCTGGAAGCTTCTAGAGGGAATCTTGAGGTGGCAAGTTCGCTCCTTAAAGATTTATGCATCCCATACCTTTAGGAGCTAACCCCTTGATGTGAGGAGCTTATCACATTGAAGGAGGACTCTATCCCTTCAATGGTCGACCTGTAACCTCCTTCCTTTGCACTATAAAATGAAGCATTGGGTTGTTTATTGGAGAGGTTGAAAGCTGAATATTTTTGAGGTGAAATGTTCCTAGAACTTAGTCTTCCTAATTGAGCTTTTGAGAGAGATTACATACTTTTTGATCTCATTTGGAAGAGAGTGAGGCTTGTCAAAGTAGAGGAGATTCCTGTTTGGACGTTGGGAAGAGCTTGGACAACATCAAGGCACCAAAGGTTGTAAAGTTCTTCTATTTCAAAGTTAATACAATCAAGTTTATTTTTCTCAATAAGCCTGTGTTTTATGGTTTATTTCATGGATTCCTTGATCACCATGATGAAACTGATTTATTATATTAGCTATGCAGGTGTTATTTGATGTGTGCTTGTTTGTAATTGCAGGTTCTTAAAAGGAAACTCTTTTGGATGATTGGAGCATGGCTGCCACAAACTAGCGTTGGACTTAAGGTAGGGTCTAAAACACCTCTTTAGGTTTTATTAATGAATCACAATATGTTTAGAGAAAGGTAGATTTGCTTGTCCTGCTTGTTGCTAGATATCTGTTGATACTAGGGAGATTGGCCTTGTCTGCAAGATCGATTTATCCAGCCAACAACAACCATCTTAGTGTTGCAAAAAAATAACTATTTTTCAGAGCATGGGATTCTGACAAAAATATGATTTTCTACTTAGTGGCCAACAAAAACTTACTCAACATCGGCCCTTTCGAAAACACTCACAGAGTGGGTGAAGTCTCACCCAAGATGCTAATGGTTGACTTTTAGAACCATATTTTTGTAATATGACAGAACTATCTATGACCTATGACAGTAGACTCCCACCAGAAACGTACTTCACCCTCGCCCTAGTACTACACACCGCGCAGTGCTTTAAGCCCCTCATCTCACCAAATAGTGCACAGATCTAGAAAGAAAATGTGCGAGAGGTCAAAGAAAGTTACACCTTCATCCATTAATGGCTATATCCATAGTATCACACATTGGTTCCTTTACAAATATGTAGCGCTACCTAAAAACATTAACAACCTTATAAATATCTCGACCATTGGGCACACTTACAAATATTTGAATTTGTTATAAAAAATTCAACACATAGAACTCCAACACATTATAAACAACATCATACATCTAGATATCAACATGATATACATGGTGCAACTCAACCTTCCATTGGATTATATTATCATAAAAATAAAAAGGAGTTATGCACGGCAATACAACCATGAGACTAGCAGGCTCATTGGCCTTTCAAATCTACACCAGGTACTAAATAGGGAAAAAACTTATAATGCAACACCTAGAGATATATATCTATCAATGAACATTACAACAAGGTTTCCCACTAGCTAAATACTCTAGATTAAATTCCTATGACCATAGACATATAGACATAGACATCATAGAACTAACAATTGATGACTCGGTAGACCATTTGCTGGAAAAGATCCTCAATTTTGTCCTTTCCTTCACGTAACCCACATTCTCTCTTCAACATTCCTTCTTATCCTTTCCTAAACGCCCTTTGAATCTACTCAGCCCTCTCCCTAATAAATCTAGTTGTACTACAAGATATTAGGATATTTCCTAATTCCATCTTTGAGTTGGCCCATGCATACTAATGTCCATTTAAAATATCTTCCCGCTGAACTTCTCCACTCTACCATTTTTCCTTCACTTGCAAAATATATATAATATCCTCCCAACCATGACATCCCCTGTTGGCTTCATCCCTAATACAAAATCATAACCGCTAATATTTCCTTATATATGCCTCATCCCCATGGGTTCCATTACCTCCTTCCTATGTAGAATTCACCTGCACCACACCTTACCTTTTGTGTTAGCCCCATTTTTCACACCATCCATAACTTCTGCACTCCTTAATCCTCCTGCACCATCCCATACTTAACAACATTAAACAAAATTTTGTATGCGATCCAAAAGTCCTTTCGAAGTTAGGTTTCCTAGAGAGCGACCTTGAATATTTTTTATGTGAGGATGAAATAAAGACTAGGATATCAAAGGGTCACCTAGCTCTATGAAACAGAGAAACCAATGCTACACATCAAACTTTCTTTGTGTATGGACATGAGAGGGAGATATGGGAGATCAACTCTTCTTGTTTCCCACATAAGGGGTAGAGGGAGGGGCCTTGAATACCTCTTTTCCTAAAGTTTTCATAAGTCAAGACTTTTTAGTGGGATATGAGCCAACAAAAGGAGTTCACTTTTGGGATAGCATTGGTTTTCCAAAGTTTTTTCCAGCGAGAATACTTTAGGGGTTTTTTTAAGAGAATAAAAGTTGTTTATAGAAATCCTTGACTATATAAACATAAGAATTCCATCCAATTTTTTCTTGAACATGTTCACTCTAGCGAGCATACCCCATTAGCTTTTCCTTCAAGATATCCTCAAGGGGAAAGAAATTATTAGGGAGGTCGTCTAGTTTCTTGTCTAATTTCCTAAATCATCCCACTGGGAGATATGAGAAAGTGTAACCTTCCCTTGAGTGCACATAAAGGCTTTCAAGGGGTACAAGTCATCTACTTCTAAGAGGAAATTGATTCATTATAGAATCAGTCCATAGATGAATTTTCAATCCCTTTCCTAGAATTTAGCTAAGACATTCATTTATTATAATGGCTACAATGAAAATAAGATTCCATATTGGGGATCCTTACTACAAAGGCCAAATTGGGTTTATTATTCTTTCATTAATTTTTTGGGATTATTTTTCTTTGAAGAATTTTTCCCACTAAGTCTCTGATTGAGATTTGAGTTTCCAAGCCAACTTGGCTCCAATAGCCTAGTTCATTAGAGAAGGGTCCCAGATACCTAGCCTACCATGCAATTTTGGGGCTTGCAAATTAACCCATTTGATCAATTGGAACTTTTCGATAGAATATTTGACACCTTCACATAGTAAATTCCTCATATAGTCACCAAGCCTATGAGGAATATATTAAGGATCTAGGAGGGTTGAAAATTGATACAAAGGGTATAACAAATAAGACTGCGTTTATCATGAATATGTGTCCTACCATGTTTAACCATTTAGCTCGCGAGGAGTCATTTTTTTATTTTATTTTCAAGAGAATATTCTGCGAAGCTTGAGGTGAGTGTTGTCTAATGTAGAAAGGAATTCTAATATACCTAAATTCCTCCCATCTTTCAATAGGGCTAAAACCAAAAATTTCTCCAATTTGTCTTTTCTTAACCACAAATATATTCCATGAAAATATTTCAGACTTTGCCACATTCACTATGCCCCTAGAAGCAGAGAGAAAGTTATCCACAAAAAAATTGAATCATTAGGTTAGAAACAGAGAACCTCAACTGAGAAAGATAGTGTCGTCTACAAATTAAGAATGATTTTTTTTTATATATATTCTATGCATATCAGAGATTAACAAGGTAACCATTACTATGTTCAAATTCCAAGTGGCAACTTAATGTATTAGCCATGATGATGTATAATAAATGGGACAACATAAATCCTTGCACAAGACCACAAGATGCTTTGAAGAAATTAGATATTCTACCATTCACCAGGGGAGCTATCAAGTGGGGAAATTATGCATAGATTGATCAACTAGATGAACATGGATTTGAATCCCATTTTCCTCATTACATTGAATAGAAAGGTGTCTCACTCTATCAAAAGAATTAGCCATATCGACCATGATAAGAATTCCTTCATCACCCCTTATCTGATTAGAGTCTATAGCCTCTTTCACCAAGATAATATTACCAATGATCTATCTCCGAAGGATGAATCCTCCTTGGTTTTCTAAGATGAATAGAGGAAAGATTCCTTTTAGTCTTTAAACCAGACGCTTGGATATGATTTTATATGCGACATTGCAAAGAGAGATACAGTGGAATCTGGCAAAAGAGGAGGGGTTGGTTTCCTTTGCGATTAGTTCCAGGAACAATGAATTAATTCCCCCTCCTATACCATTTTATTTCAAAGTGTATCTAGACTTTCTATAAAGGTATTGCTTAAAAATGTTACAGAAGTGATGATATAAGTGAGATTGAAATCCGTCTGGCCTAGGGGCTTTATTCAAATCAAACGAAAATACCACCTTACTTATTTCTTTTGTGGATTGCATAATGAGTTGGAGGTGCATGTTTTTATATGTCAATGTTAGGGTCTATCATGTAAGTTTAATCCTCCTCTAATGGGGGATCTCACTGACCATACAAATTGTTAAAATGTGTTGTGGCTTCTTCTTTGATTTTCTAGAAATTGTCTATTTTAGCTCCCTGCACCATAATTTTTCAAATATTATTTTTCCTTTCTTGAATTTTGGCTTGCTTATGGAAGAATTTGGTGTTTCTGTCACCTACTTGAGCTAGTTGCTACAAGATTTTAGCCTCTGGTACTCTTCTTCCTCTTTTAAAAGAGTGGTACTTTGGAAAGGATTCCTTTTCTTGGAGTAAAATTTCATCTATAACTAGATAATTTTTCATAGAAGCTTGAATTTATGCAATTTTCTACTCTAGCTCCTATATAGATGCTTGAAAATCAATCCTCGAGCCAACTAACTAGGATTTAATGCTCATTACAAGTCTTTTAATCTTTTTCTCCCAGAACTATATCAGACTTCCCTCTACTCAGGAGAGCGACGATGTTGTGACTAAGTCATGAAAGTGGTCGCCCTAGTTAATAGTTCGAACTTGACTCACAAATTTTACAGATAGAGGTAGAAGAAGCGTAAGAGTACATTTTTTCCTAAACCAAAATGATGTGATTAATTTGATTCCATAACAATATGAATACACTGTTAAATTGGACATTGCAATAAAAATAAATTTAAATAATATAATAAAAAATAAATATATTTTTAATTTGAAAAATGTAATAAAATATAATAGTAAATAATAATTAAAAAATACATTTTTCCTTTATACAATAAGATTAAAAATAAATATAATACTAATAAAATATATACTAATAGTAAATTAGAAAATAAATGTATTTTTATTTATACAATACAATTAAAATAAAATTCGGTTATTCATAATATATATATTAATCATAATTACTATAATATTTATAAAAAAATTAAACTAAAAAATCAAATAAAGATATAACTAAATTAAATAATAATCATAAAAAATTAACTCTTTATTTTTTTTTTCCAGAAAAAAAAGCTCAATAATATTATATAAGATATATAACACCCGAATATTACATCATAGCTAAGAAATAATTCGCCCAATCTAAAAACAATAAACTCCACGCTCAAAAAAAACAAAAACCACTGTTAACCTTTATTATTTTATATCAAGATTCCTCTAATACACTTCAACACTAAAAACAAAATAGATTTATAAATTGAATAAGATAATAAAACAAAATACATTTATTATTTTTTAAATTCACAAAATGACAACCTCGTTAACAGTTTGAACTTAGCTCACAAATTTAACAGAGAGACAGAAGAAGCGTAATAGTAATTTTTTCCTAAACCAAAATCATGTGATTGATTCGATAAAAATAAAAATAAGTAAAAAACATTGTTTTCTAATCCATAGCAAACCCGCCTCGAAAGTCTTCGCTTCATTCTCGACCCTAAACATACATTTTCGATTTTCCTTTCGTTACTTGTATGGGTTTTCGATTTTAATTACGTTGAAGGTTTTCTTATTATTATGGGTTATTTTGACATAGGTGATTGGTTCAAGTAACAAGTATTATTGGTTTTATTTTGATATATATAAAATAATGAAATGGAAATATTTAAGTTTGAAGTAAAAATAAAAATAAAAATTTTCATATATATAAATTTATAATGGATTAAGATGTATTTAATAAAATGAGTTAATAGTCTTATAAAACAGAGAATTTATTTCTTCTAATTGAATGTTTATAGTAGTTTATCTTAGAAAGCAACTTATTTATTAAGAAATATTATTCTCATAGCTTTTTAAAGTTGGAAATCTAAAACTAAAGAATGCAAACTATATCTAAATGTTTTCAGGCAAAAATAAAACTAAAGATGAATTACTTGTATATGAAAAAATTCCACAATTTCCCATGGTTACCAACATACTCCTCTTATGGGAGGTATCATGATATTATCTAGAAGTGCCAAAAACTAGACTTTCACAATGATAGAATGAAACTGTATACTAGTTGTTCTTAAGTCTTTATCTACCTTAGCTTTACTTCCTTAGTTTGCACCAAATCTCAAATGAAACAATACATTAAATCCAAATGCTTTCTCCTAGTACTACGATGGACTAGATTTTTGGTCAATTTGACGACACTCATATTATCACAAAAAAGATCATGTAGGTTGAATTTGTTTACCTCCAATTTTCTTCTAGAACATTTCTAAGCCATGATGTTTATGTACCTATCAATGTGACTGCAACATCTTTGCTTCTATGGATAAGAGGGCAACAATTCTTTGTTTCTTGATGTTCCAATTAATTAAACCTGAAGTAAAAGAAAAACAATTACCATATATAGACTTTCAATCATCCAAACTACCTCCCAAATCAAAATCACTAAAACCAACAAGATTAAAACTTTTAGAAGTGTAGTAATGATTAACAAATTTTAGAGTGTCTTTGGCATACCTCAAAATCGTTTTAGCTACCTTCATGTGTATTTTGGATGGTTCTCATGTATCTTGAAGCAAGAGATTTATAGAATAATCAATATAAGGTTTTGCTTGAGTTAGAAACATCAAACTTCTAACAATACTTATATAAGTCTTCTTGTCAACTTTTTCAACACCATCATCTCTACACAACAACTAATGTTGGTTTACAATCAACCATATAACTTTTCTTCAATGTATATTTTGCATACTTTGTTTGACAAATGAAAATTTCATCCTCACTTTGATAAGCCTTCATTCCTAGAATATATTGCTCAAGACCAAAATATTTCATCTCAAATTTATTCATTGTAGCAATTTTGAATTCATCTTCATGCTAGAATTGTTACTCATATACAACAAATCATGAACATACAAACTTACCATAAGAATATCATTACCTGAACTTGTAATTGTAGTAAAGGGTAATTTCACTCTTCTTTTGCAGCTATTCTCCTAAACATCCATCAGTCTTAGCATACCATGCTCTTGGTGTTTTCTTGAGGCCACGCAAAAGTTTCTTCAACTTGTATATTTGGTGTTCTTTTCGTTGCACTTCAAAACCTTGTGGTTATTCCACATAAACTTATTCTTATAAGTAGCCATTCAAAAAGACACTTTTCACATCCATATGATGAATTCTCCCAATATGATACCTCTATGTGAGTCCTTTAGAAACTAATCATTCCTGGTGTCTTTCAACACTCCCATCACTATTGTACTTACTCTTGTAGACTCATTTTCTACCAATTGTTTTCTTGTGATGTGGATGCTTTGTAAGTATCCAAATTTAATTCATATTAATAGAATCTATCTATTCTTGCATTACTTGTATCCAAACCTCATTAGTACATGCATCTTCAAAAACATGATGGTTCAAAATTAGCCTTTGAAAGGAAACTAAAATTTACTATCTCACCTCTTCATATGTTTGACTTGTACTCTTTTCATAAACGTCACTTAATCTTCTTATCTTTTGTCCCTTGGCATATCCTTTGTTACCTCCACCACGATTTCCTTTAGTACTACCAGCCAGCTTGTTGCTTTTCTTATCGACCCATTTCTTGCCCAGATTTTCTCCCTTCTGCTTGTTTTGCTAGTAGCATACTCGAGCTTTACGTATAGCCTCGTCCATTGTCTTTAGGTTGTCAAATTTGATTCTTTCCCTCATGCTCGAAGGTAGACTACTGACAAAACTCTGTACTTTAGCCTTTTCCTCCCAAATATGAGGCACGTAACGGAGCAGTGAAGTAAAACAAGTAATAAATTCAACTATAGTTTGTTGTCCCAACCGTAGGTCATGGAATTCCCTAGCCTTCTCGTCATAGAAGCGCTCGGTTAGGTACCTTTCCTTGAAGTATCTTTGAAATTTCTCTCAAGTGATGTCTGGTTCACTTGCTCCTCTTACCATCTTAACTTCTTCCCACCATAGGGTAGCCTTTCCCTGTAATTGGAAGATGGTCAATCTTGCCTTAAGGTTGGAATCGTATTCGTATAGCTGGAAATATTTATTCATGTTAAGCAACCATGCTTCAACTGCTTCCTCCTGTTCTCTGTCAAAGTGTGGCGGATTGATCTTATGAAACTCTCCTTGCAACTCTACTCGTTGCCTTTTTGATGTCTGTTGTTCGGAAGCATTTTCAGATTGTTCCTCTTCTCATCCTTCTAACCCTTCATGTTCTATGTGGTGATTCTGCTCTTCTAACATTCCTTGCTGCTCGGCACTGGGATTCGGTGGATGGTGATTATGTTTGTCGAACATGCCTTTTATAATCCTCTCCCGTTCCATAGCTAGCCTTGCGTTGTCTTCCCGTAACTGGGCCATTTCATTTTTTAACTCTTGTACTGTCTCCAAAATTGCCAGGTTTGTATTGCGATCCTCCTCTCTAAGTTGTACCCATATTTTGGTGTTATGTTCAGGACCAACCGCAAGGCCCTGTTCCACCACATACCTATGTGACATGCTGTCTACTCTTCTCATTTTATTAGCTTATGTTTTTCCTGTACTTAACCTAAAAAAACAGAAGAAGGGTCAATCATTAACTTTTTCTTTTCTTTGTTACCTGTAACTGCTCAATACAGTCGAAAATTAAATTTTATGTACTTATATGTCTATCAACTTCCAGTTCTAGTTCCCAAAGGCCACAATTTTTGTAATTGGCTCTGATACCACTTGTAATACACCCATCTATGGAGTAAAATAAAAAATTTGTACATAATGTTAATCTTGCTTTAAACCACATGTGTATGGATAGGATTATGTGTACTTAGCGTTGAATTTTTCTGGGTCTCAGTACTTCCACCTGCAAAGTTGAGTTTGACGTGGTTTCACTTTAACGTTAATGGAAAAACTTTCCGGAGGTTAGTTGATATGACTGGCCTTACTGCTGGCACTGCCAACTCCTAACACTTGGCACCGGCATTCAATTCTGTCGGCTCCGTCACGTGAATGGATGAGGATCGTGTGTCCCCGAGAATTCACACCCTCCTCATCGAAGGTTGGGATGTTCTGCTGCCCATCTGAGTGCTATGATGCGTCGTATGGCTTTTCCATAGCTTGTGTGGAGGCATGAGGTAACCAAAGGATCATTTCTCCAGTGTTCTACTACAGCCCGGCTAGCTTGCTACGAACCCCGCCCAGACTCTTCTGATCTATGTGGATGCCACCGGCCTTCATTCTACCGAGCACATACCTGGAATCTGCCATGGTCATACAGCTTGGATTTTTTTCTGGTAAATGTTGTGCCATGCAATAATTTTGTTTGCTTTGATTCGTTTTCTTAACTTGCTTCTCACAGGGTTTTTGTTTGATTTGGATTATCACTCATCATCTAATGGGTTCTCTTGTTTGGTTTGCTCCATGGTCGAGGATATTGATATCAACCTCCAACATCTACTCATTGGGTCTGGTCAGTGTCGTTCGGTCCGTCAAGTTCTCCCAGTTCCTAAATCGCCCAATAGGTATGTTCCTATCGGCAACTCTCTGGTTAAGGTTAATTTCAGGCTTGGTTGCTAGTATTTATCCCTCGATTGGTGAGCAAAGGGTCTCTCTTTTAATTTCTTAGGAAAAGGCCTTGCGACCCATGTCCTTACGTCTGCTCCTCATTGTTTAACACAGAGAGATGGTGAATTTATCACGCCACACCAGCATGCCCTTCTCCCTTCAGGCTTCAGGGTAACCTATCCTTGGTGTAGCTATGCCAATCTGAGGCCTGGGTTTCTCAGTGTTTATGGATATGCCTTCAGGCTACTTTGAAATTGTTCTGTAATTAAGTTTTTTTTATGGGCACAGTACAGGGTTTAACCCTAGTGGTTGACTCTTGTGGTTACAAATTGTTATTACAGTGCACTATTGTTATTATTTCCATTTACTAAGTTACAGTTACAGCCTTCACGGCCTTTCTACATACTATTCCCAAATGAAATGGGCTTATTCTCTACTTTGCGGTGCATAATTTATTATAACGCTTTTTTTTGACATCACCTTCCAGGGTTTTAGAATGATGGCGGCAGTGCATAATTATTTATATCGTTTTTGTGGTTATCTCATTGTAAAGTTTGTTTATGCACAGTTTTGTACATTGAATGCTCCATTGTATGAATTTCACCTGCTAGATTGTCTTGGTCACATTCTATTTAAGCCACTCCCTTACAGGAGCAAGATGGTCATTTGGAAATCTTGCAATGCGTGGGGCATTCCCCTTCGGAACTAGCCCTAGCATTTGGCTGACCTACCGTGTGATTAGCTTCACAATTTGTATTATATTTTTTTGAAATCTAATACCATTACACAGAAGTCTGGTTAATGTTTACTGTAGCTGCGACATGAATGTCTACTGTCATTTGGTTGGTTATATGCAAGTTCATCATCCTGTTATTTAATTACATGGATAAATCTTGACTTTCCTTTCAATTTCAATTGTGGTTATTTACAATAGAAAGGAAGACGAGGGTTTTGTATATTTTTTTTTAAGAATAACTTAAACCCTTACAAACACATTGAGAGGAAGACGAGGGTTCTGTATGTTACTTGTTTTTTTAGAAAACGTTATATGAAACCCTTACAACACTCCCTCTGCCATCTCAGCTGTTCTTCTCAAACTCTTGTAGTAAGTGGTCCTATCATCCGCGCTCTGAACCCGTATACTCTGTTCCTTAAGCTTACTACGTCCTCATGGAACTATTTGTGCTTAGGTGGTAGTCTTTAATACATCCAGCAACTGTCTACCAGATAGGTTTTTCTTTTGCCCATTTCAGGGTCAGCCTCATGCCCTCTTGTTTCTGCTATACGTACTTGAATTTCCACCGTATATTTCTTTTTTTAGTCCCTACTGTCTTTTTCCACAGTAATCTTTTATTTCATTTTAAGTGAAAACAAAGCTCTGCTCTTCCACTAACTTGTACTATAGTAGATACAACTTCTAAAAGAATACCAAGATGTTACCCTACAGTTGCTATAAGAGAAAAAAGAAATAGAAACCCTCCTACAAACAAATGTATTTCTATACAGAGATTTACCAGCTATTTTGTTCCAAGATATTTTTGTACATACCTGTAATTGCTAACTTGTTAAGATCTTTCTGATAGTCACCCAAACCTAGGTCTGCTTCAACTCAACTGCTCGACCATGAGATTTGTCTTTCAAGACCAGAATCTCCCCCCTTACTTCTTGCTAGACGGCAGTCTTCCAGAAGTTGCTCATACAGCGAGCAGGGCTATCTGGTGATCACCAGACTTAGCCCTTTTCTTTCCTTCTTGGATATTTTCCCTTTTCCTTTCCCTGTCATTACAGCGTAGATTTTTCCTCCTCCTCCCTCTTTTCTCTGGAAACTTTTCCAGTTAAGGGAGGTAGTTAGGGTTGCTTGCACAACAACTGTCTTTCCACCTTAAGAGGACAACTTACTCCTTGAGAATCACCTCCTTTTAAGGAAACACCCTCATGAAAAACAAATTATATTTAAATTCTAAACAAATAATAATAACAGATTTAGTTTATTTTTACCACAGTAACTCAAATATTTACATTTTATCCTGGGCCATTACATCTTCCCCCCCTGAGATTGGACATTGTCCTGATGTCTTCCAGTCCTGAACAACCCTCGATAAGTTATTTTCATAAGTTATTCATTTTCCCAAGTGGCTTCATTAGGCCCAAAGTGCTGCTACTGCACTTTAACTTGGGTAATATCCCGCTTCCGCGGTGTTACTTCTCTCTGGTTGAGGATGCTCAGCGATTCGACCCGGATTTCTCCTTCCAGTTCTACCTGCAACATGCAACATCCTAAGTCAGTTTTCCTTTACGGAACTCATTTAATTCTATCTACCGAGCTATTCCTTACCTATATATCCTGCCAGCTGATCACATGCTTAGGATCGTAAACATATTTTTTTAATACGGAAACATGCAAAACATTGTGGACCCATATATGACTTGGAAACGTGAGCTGGTATGCTACTGACCCGATTCTAGCCAAGATCTGAAAAGGTCCACAGAATCGGGGTGCTAGCTTAGCGCACTTGCCCCATTGTAATGTGCTCTTCCTTGCTCGGATTCTCACATACACATGATCGCCGACTTGATACTCTTTAAACCTCGTCTTCCGGTCAACAAATTTCTTTTGCCTATCCTGACCTACTTTTAGATTAGCACGTATCCTTTTAACCAACGCTTCCATTTCCTTAAGCATTTCAGGTCCTAGCATCAGCCTGTCTTCTGGTCCACCTCAACTTGAGGGGGTGGGGCACTTCCGCCCATATAATACTTCAAAGGGGCTCATCTACAATGATGTATGATAGCCATTATTGTACGCAAACTCAACCAAGTGTAGGTAATCCTCCCACTTATGTGGTTGTTCCATCACATATGCCCTTAACATGTCTTCCAACACCTAATTCACCCGTTCAGTAAGCCCATCAGTTTGAGGGTGGTAAGCCGTGCTAAAGTTCAACTGAGTCCCCAACTCTTCGAACAATGTTTTCCAAAAGACCGATGTAAATTTTACATCACGGTATGAGATTATCACCTTTGGTAGCCCATGCAATCCAAATATATTTTGCATGAAAATATGGGTGACTTGCACAGCTCTATAAGTAGATTGTACCTGTATAAAATGTGCTGACTTGCTTAACTTGTCCACCACCACCATGATGGAGTCGTTATTCTTCCTTGACTTAGGCAAACCTATTATGAAATCCATAGAAATGGTTTCCCACTTCCATTCCGGGATGGGTAATGGTTGTAATAACCCCGCAGGATGTTGGTGTTCTGGTTTAATTTGTTGACATTCTAGACATCGTACCAAATAACCATCCACATCTTTCTTCATACCCAGCCAATAATATTCTTTTCGAAGTGCAGTGATCATCTTTTGATATCCTGGGTGTCCAGCGTAATGACTCCTATGATACTCATCCAATATTAGATTTTTAATACTGTGCTGGTTGGGCACGCACAACCTTCCCCTATAATACAGCATTCCAGCAGCATCCAAAGCGTAATACGACTGTTTTTCCTTGTTGGTTGGTTGTTGTACTTGCTGTTCTATTTTCTAATAAACAACATCTTGTTCGACTGCCTTTTTAATCATTTCCCCGTAGGGTCTTTTCCCTTCAATGCAAGAAATCTCGTATAAGCATTGCAATTTTCGACTCAAAGCGTCTCCCACTCGATTCTCTTTCCCTTTTAGATGCTTGATCTCAAAATCAAAACCACTTAGGAAGTCCACCCACCGTGCTTGCCTTGCATTTAGAGTGGGCTGGCTGAAGTAATTTGTCAAACTGTGGTGATAAGTTAATAACATAAATTTTCTTCCCATAAGGTAATGTCATCACATTTTCAGAGCGTGAATCATAATTGCCAACTCTAGATTGTAAGCAGAATATTTCTGCTCATGCTCTTTTAATTTTCTTGATTCGTAAGCTATTACCTTCCCTTCCTGCATTAACACACCTCCTACTCCTTCTTTACTTGCGTCTGTGCACACCACATAATCTTTGTTGGGGTCAGCAATGCTTAAAATAGGTGCGGTGGTGAGCAAGTATTTAGGTTGCTCGAAACTTCTTTGACACTCAGGGGTCCACCTAAAGGCTCTTCCCTTTTTCTATAAGGAAGTGATGGAATAAGCTACTCTCGAAAATCCCTCCACAAACCATCTGTAATAGCCTGCTAACCCCATGAAAGATCGAATGTCTGCCACATCTTTGGGCACCGGTCATTCCATTATGGTCCTTATTTTTTCGGGATCCATGGCGATTCCTTCTTTAGTGATTATATGCCCTAAATATTGTATTTGCTCCTTGAAGAAATTGCATTTGCTGAACTTGGCATATAGTTCGTGTTCCCGAAGGGTTTGCAATACTAACCTGAGGTGCTCCAATTGCTCCTCCATAGTTCAGGAATAAACCAGTATATCATCAATAAAGATCAGCACAAAATTATCCAAATACTGGTGAAATACGTTGTTCATCAGACACATAAAAGTTGTGGGGGCATTGGTCAATCCAAAGGGTAACACCACAAATTCGTAATGGCTGTATCTTGGTCTGAAAGTTGTCTTAGCTACATCTTCCTTTTTAATTATGATCTGGTGATACCCTGATCGCAAGTCGATCTTTGAGAAAATTGTTGCCCCTTTTACTTGGTCAAACAGTTCATCGATGCTGGGTAGAGGATACTTATTTTTGACCGTCAATTCGTTCAGCTGGCAATAATCCATATATATGCGAAGAATTTCGTCTTTCTTCTTAACGAACAACACTGGGGCTCCCAAGGGTGACACACTTGGGCTCCATAGGGTGACACACTGGGGAGAATATAGTTTTTGTCCAGCAGCTCCTACAATTGCATTTTTAACTCCGTTAATTCTGTTATGCTCATTGTATAGGGTGCTGGGGACACTGGGGCTGCTCCTGGCACCAGTTCGATGGTAAAATCTATGTCTCTTTTGGGCGGTAGGCTGGGAATCTCTTCTGGAAATACGTCAGCAAAGTCTTGAGCTATGGGAATGCTTTCCAATTCGGCTGTTTTATATTTGGAGTTGGCATAACCCACTTGGATGACATAAATCTGACATCCTTTCCTAATGCATTTTACTAACTGGGAGGCTGTTATGGGCTGAATTTTCATTGGTCGCTTAATTCCCTGCATCTCTTGCTTTATTCCAAGCTCATACTTATAATTGATAGTCTTGGTTTTATAATTAATTATGGACCAGTGTTGTTCTAACTAGTCCATACAAATCAGTATATCGTACGAGCCAAGAGGAAGCACATTTAAATCTGTTGTAACTGACTATCTTGTTATTTTTAAATGGAAATTTTTGACCTTAGCATTCACCCATCATTTTGCCCCTGTTGCCAACTGAACTAACCAAGGGTCCGTAAACTTAATAGGTTGCAACTTAGAATGCTCCACAATTCTAGGACTAATATAACCTAATGTTGCACTAGGGTCAATTAAAACAGTTACAGCAAGGTCTAAGAGTTTACCTTCGAACTCCACCATGGTCGGCTGGTACTCTGCCTGACAATCCTCCAGAGGAGCATTAATCCTTGGTAGGCTCCGTCCTACATCACCAACTGTAGATGCTTCGTAAACTTGGGAAACCTGTTCGGTTCCTTTTCGTTGAGGACATTTTTTCATGTATGGGGTCCACCACAGCCCCAACATTACACTGGAGGCCTTGTTGTCCCTTCGTTGTCTATTTTTCCAGGTTGTTCCGTGGTTCTGGACTCATTAGGGAGTTTTAATCAGAGTGGATTCTTCTACATACCCTTGTTGTTCTGTCCCTTGGCATATCCTTTATTACCTCCACCACGATTTCCTTTAGTACTACCAGCTAGCTTGTTGCTTTTCTTATCGACCCATTTCTTACCCAGATTTTCTCCCTTCTGCTTGTTTTACTGGTAGCAGGTTCGAGCTTTACGTATAGCCTCTTCCATTGTCTTTAGGTTGTCAAATTCGATTCTTTCCCTCATGCTCAAAGGTAGACTACTGAAAAACCTCTGTACTTTAGCCTTTTCCTCCCGAATATGAGGCACGTAACAGAGCAGTGAAGTAAAACGAGTAATAAATTCATCCATAGTTTGTTGTCCCAACCGTAGGACATGGAATTCCCTAGCCTTCTCGTCATAGAGGTCATGGAATTCCCTAGCCTTCTCGGTCAGGTACCTTTCCTTGAAGTATCTTTGAAATTTCTCCCAAGTGATGTCCGGTTCACTTACTCTTCTGACCATCTTAACTTCTTCCCACCACAGGGTAGCCTTTCCCTATAATTGGAAGATGGCCAACCGTGCCTTAAGATTGGAATTGTATTTGTATAGCTGGAAATATTTATTCATGTTAACCAACCATGCTTCAGCTGCTTCCTCCTGTTCTCCGTCAAAGTGTGGTAGTTTGATCTTATGAAACTCTCCTTGCAATTCTACTCATTTCCTTTTTGATGTTTGTTGTTCAGAAGCATTGTCAGATCATTCCTCTTCCCGTCCTTCTAACCCTTCATGCTCTGTGTGGTGATTCTGCTCTTCTGACATTCCTTGTTGTTCGGCACTGGGATTCGATGGACGCTGATTCTGTTTGTCAAACAGGGTTTTTATAATCCTCTCCTGTTCCATAGCTAGCCTTGCGTTGTCTTCCCGTAACTGGGCCATTTCATTTTTTAACTCTTGTACTATCTCCAAAATTGTCAGATTTGTATTGCGAGCCTCGTCTCCAAGTTGTACCCATATTTCGGGGTTATGTTCAAGACCAGCCGCAGGGCCCTGTTCCACCACATACCCGTATGACACGCTATCGGCTCTTATCATTTTATCAGCTTCTGTTTTTCCTGTACTTAACCTAAAAAAAAATAGAAGAAGGTTCAAGCATTAACTTTTTCTTTTCTTTGTTACCTGTAACTGCTCAATAGAGTCGAAAATTAAATTGTATGTACTTATCTGTCTATCAACTTCCAGTTCTAGTTCCCAGAGGCCACAGTTTTTGTAACTAGCTCTAACACCACTTGTAATACACCCATCTATGGAGTATTTTTTTTTACATAATGTTAATCTTGCTTTAAACCACGTGTGTATGGATACGATTATGTGTACTTAACGTTGAATTTTTCCGAGTCTCAGTACTTCCACCTGCAAAGTTGAGTTTGACATGGTTTCCCTTTAACGTTAACGAAAAAACTTTCTGGAGGTTAGTGGATATGACTGGCCTTACTGCTGGCACTGCCTGCTCCTAACACTTGGCACCGACATTCAATCCCATTGGCTCCATCACGTGAAGGGATGAGGACCGGGTGTCCCCGGGAATTCGCGCCCTCCTCATCGACGGTTGGGATGTACTACTACCCATCTGAGGGCTATGATGCGTCGTATGGCTTTTCCATAGCTTGTGTTGAGGCGCGAGGTAACCATGGCTTTTCCAGTGTTCTGCTACAGCCCGGCTAGCCTGCTACGAACCCCGCCTAGACTCTTCTACTCTATGTGGATGCCATCTTCCTTCATTCTACCGAGCACATACCTGGAACCTACCATGGTCATACAGCTTGGATTTTTTTCTGGTAAATGTTGCGCCATGCAATAATTATGTTTGCTTTGATTCATTTTCTTAACTTGCTTCTCACAGGGCTTTTGTTTGATTTGGATTATCGCTCATCATCTAATGGGTTCTCTTGTTTGGTTTGCTCCATGGTCGAGGATATTGCTATCAACCTCCAACATCTGCTCATTGGGTCTGGTCGGTGTTGTTCGGTCCATCGAGTTCTCCCGGTTCCTAAATCGCCCAACGGGTATGTTCCTATCGACAACTCTTTGGTTAAGGTTAATTTAAGGCTTGGTTTCCAGTATTTATCCCTCGATTGGTGAGCAGAGGGTCTCTCTTTTAATTTCTTAGGAAAAGGCCTTGCGGCCCATGTCCTTATGTCCGCTCCTCATTGTTTGACATAGAGAGATGGCGAATTTATCACGCCACACCAGCATGCCCTGCTCCTTTCAGGCTTCAGGGTAACTTATCCTCGGTGTAGCTATGCCAATCTGAGGCCTAGGTTTCTCAGTGTTTATGGATATGCCTTCAGGCTACTTCGAAATTGTTCTGTAATTAAGTTTTGTTTTATGGGCACAGTACAGAGTTTAACCCTAGTGGTTGACTCTTGTGGTTACAAGTTGTTATTACAGTGCACTGCTGTTATTATTTCCATTTACTAAGTTAAAATTACAGCCTTCACAGCCTTTCTATATACTATTCTCAAATGAAATGGGCTTATTTTCTGCTACGCGGTGCATAAATTATTATAACGCTTATGTTTAACGTTGCCTTCCAGGGTTTTAGAATGATGGCGACAGTGCATAATTATTTATATCGTTTTTGTGGTTATCTCATTGTAAAGTTTGTTTATGCACAGTTTTGTACATTGAATGCTCCAATGTATGAATTTCACCTGCTAGATTGTCCTGGTCGCATTCTGTTTAAGCCACTTCCTTACGGGAGCAAGATGGATGTTTGGCAATCTTGCAATGCATGGGGCGTTCCCCTTCGGAACTAGCCCTAGCAATCGGTTGGCCTACCATGTGATTAGCCTCACAATTTCTATTATATTTTTTTGAAATCTAATAACACTACATAGAAGTCTGGTTAATGTTTACTGTAGCTGCAGTATGAATGTCTACCGTCATTTGGTTGGTTATATGCAAGTTCATCATCCTGTTATTTAATTACATGGATAAATCTTGACTTTTCTTTCAATTTCGATTGTGGTTATTTACAATAGAAAGGAAGACGAGGGTTCTGGATATATTTTTTTAAGAATAACTTAAACCCTTACAAACACATTGAGAGGAAGACGAGGGTTCTGTATGTTACTTGTTTTTTTAGAAAAAGTTATATGAAAGCCTTATAACACTCCCTCTGCCATCTCAACTGTTCTTCTCAAACTCTTGTAGTAAGTGGTCCTATCATCCGCGCTCTGAACCCCTATACTATGTTCCTTAAGCTTACTATGTCCTCATGCAACTATTCGTGCTTAGGTGGTAGTCTTTAATACATCCAGCAACTATCTACTAGATAGGTTTTTCTTTTGCCCATTTCAGGGTCAGCCTCATGCCCTCTTGTTTCCGCTGTATGTACTTGAATTTCCACCGTATATTAATTTTTTTTTTTGCCAGTCCCTACTGTCTTTTTCCACAATAATCTTTTATTTCATTCTAAGTGGAAACAAAGCTCTGCTCTTCCACTAACTCGTACTATAGTAGATACAACTTCTAAAGGAATACCAAGATGTTACCCTATGGTTGCTGTAAGAAAAAAAAGAAATAGAAACCCTCCTACAATACAAATGTATTTCTATACAAAGATTTACCAGCTATTTTGTTCCAAGAGATTTTTGTACATACCTATAATTGCTGACTTATTAAGATCTTTGTGATAGTCACCCAAACCTGGGTCTTCTTCAACTCAGCCGCCCGACCATGAGATTCGTCTTTCGAGACCAGAATTTCACCCCTTGCTTCTTGCTAGACTGCACTGTTCCACAAGTTGCTCGTACAGCGACAGGGTTATTTGGTCATCACCAAACTTAGCGCTTCTCTTTCCTTCTTGGATATTTTCCCTTTTCCTCTGCCTGTCACTACAACACAGATTTTTCCTCCTCCTCCCTCTTTTTCTCTAGAAATTTTCCTCCTCCTCCCTCTTTTTCTCTGGAAACTTTTTCAGTTAAGGGAGGTAGTTAGGGTTGCTTGCACAGCAAAGGTCTTTCCAGCTCAAGAGGACAACTTCCTCCTTGAGAATTACCTCCTTTTAAGGAAACACCCTCATGAAAAACAAATTATATTTAAATTCTAAACACATAATAATAACAAATTCAATTTATTTTTACCACAGTAACTCAAATATTTGCATTTTATCCCGGGAATTACAGTCTTCTTCATTTGAATTGATCTTTCTAAGTGGTTCCATCTCATTTGTTTTTATTACGGAAGAGAAGTTAGGGTTTAAATAGGCACTTGGAAGAAAACCTTTGTAAATTTCTTGTTTACATTTTTTTGTAAATTTCTTGTTTACATTTTTATACGCAGGTTGTTTGTTTCTTAGCACGATGTATATTCAGTGAAGTATTAAATTCTATTCAAGACTGATGTTTGATCGTATATGAAGTTTAAAACTAATAAGGGGAACATCGGGATTTACGGTTAGGTTTGAAAATTGTTTCTTTTCAATGAGATCTATGTTTAAAAATGGTTTATATTGGATTTAGGTTAGAATTTGTTTGGAATCGGAAATAATAATTTGAAAATGGAAAATTTCATGCGTTAAATTTGGTATATGGGTCTATTATTTGGATTCTTTTCCAAAAAAGTTAACTAAACTAATTTCTATTTTTATGCCCCAATTTTATAGGATAAAAATATCTTTAAGTGGATATGTCAGGGCTTTGTGGCAGTTAATAAAAATCTTGAAATTTATCCTATAAACAACCGATTTCCTTGTTAAAAATGAATGCAATTAAAGTGGATATGTCAGGGTTTTGTGGTGGTTGTTAATTTCTGTATTTGCTTTTACAAATGACATTTAGTGGTCCAGATTCATCATTGAGAACTTCCCATATTGTGGGGGCATCCATTAATCGACAATTTGAGAATAAGATGGTTGGAGGCTCAAAATATCCTTACGTTCTGATTACGCAGCCGCAATTCACATGAATAATAGACAATCTTTTCAATCCTCATTCGTCACAATCTGTGCGGGTAGTATAATCAGCTCTGTGGCATGATCGTCCATGGCGGCCCGTGACTCTTCCGCCCGACATTCGGCGTCGTAGCTTGCATGCACGCTGTAAACCAAATAGAAAACTATGGCGACGGCAGAGAAGATAACGAAACGCAAGTATGATCTCTTACCCAGAGAACCCAACAAGAAGACGTTGAGGAAGATGGAAGCTGCGGCTATCCAGGGCATAAAAGGCACACCCCACTCTCGCGGTCCTTTGGTTTGTGGAACGAGGGCCGCAAAAGAATACGTGACGACGATCGCAACAACGCCGCAGATGGCAAAACCCCAGAGTCGCCCGCGGCCCAATTGGAGCTGCCACAGAGAAGTGAATGCAATGGCGATGCAAGAAAACGCGGTGAGGAATGCGACGGTCGGGCACAGATTCGTCTTCTTCCCGATGACCACATAACGTTTGTAAATGAGAGCGTTGGCCACCATGTAGAACACAAAAAGCGTCCCTATGGATATGAGGTCTATTAAAATGTCCAGATCGGTAAACAGCCCTATCGCCGCAGTGCAGATTCCTAAAAAGAGGGACACGAAAGTCAGTAAGCAAGCAAAAGTAAAGCGATATTGGATAAAGGGAGATTATTATCTAATCATACTTGGTAGGCAGGAAAGGATAAAGAATCAAATGGAAACCTAACCAAGAAAGATGGATGCGTGAAGGGGTGTGCCAGTCTTGGAATTGACTTTGGCAAACCAGCCGGGTATCACGTGGGACCGCCCGATGACACACATATAACGTGCCTGTCCTAGCATAGCCACCATTAGTGACGTTAGAATCCCAAAACTCGCTCCCGCTCCCACCACATTTGATACCCATCCCCACCCAGATTCGTTTCTGAAAGCCATTGAGAAGGGGGCATCCTTATTTATCTGCAAAAAGCCCCATGAGCAAAAATACATATTCAAGATCTATATAGAAAAATAATCTAAAAATTCGCAACATGTATTATTTATTTGACACAAATAAAATCAATCAGATTGATTACTAGTTTTTTTGAATCAATCAGATTATTAGTTTTTTGTCAAAATTTTGGCGAAATTTTAGACAGAAGATCTGAAAATTACCAACCTGCATTATTTATTTGACAAAAATAAGATCAATCAAATTGCTAATTTTCTAACCAAAACTCATAAGAAAATTTTTTTCTATAAAAATAAGTGATAGTTATTATTCTCCTAGTTATTTAAACTACTCAACAATGCGAAGTAATAGTCCAAGCGTTTAGCAAATTGTATACCATATCATAGGGAACCAATGTGCACATCGCCGTAGCCATGAGGCAATAGAGCACAGTGACAATAATGACAGAGCCAGAGACCCCGATCGGTATATCTGTGGTGGGATACTTAACTTCCTCCGCCATGGTGGAAACGGCATCATACCCAATGTAACTGAAATAAACAACTGCCGCGGCATTGAACACTCCATTTACACCATACGGTGCAAAACCCCCTGGATTTTTTGGATCAGCCGGATGTGTCAGGTTTTTAACGTGTCCCTTGGCAAAACCGATGACAATAATGAACAAGATGAATCCCAGATGCAGCACTGTGAGTACCATATTAACAGCCGAGCTCTCCTTTGTGCTGCCAATTATATCAAAATAAACTGTCAGACTCCATTAACCAACAAACAATCCTAGCATAACAGAAGAGCAAAGATGGGTAAATAGAAACCTGTAGCAGATACACATTGTAATAATAAGAATAAGGGCCACTGCTATAAGATCTAGCTCGTTGAAGCCATCGGGCAAGCCATGCACTTTAAAACGCCATTGATCGACATTCTTCAAGCCAATAGCAGAGCCGAAATACGATGTAAAGCTTCGCGCAACAGCAGCATTGGAAACAACATATTCCATTATAAGATTTGCACCAGTAATATACGCCGGGAATTCTCCTGCAAAGAAACACCCTCAATTGATCAATTCTTTAATTGATATGGTTCAGAAAGAAATGAGGATCAGAAATGAACGAAACTTACCGAATGTGGTCCTGAGATAACTGAAAGCGCCCCCTGCAACAGGCATGGCGACGGCAAACTCGGTGTAACAAAAAGCGGAAAGAAGAGCCGAGACGCCAGCTATGACGTAGGAAAGGATAATGCTTGGGCCTGCTAGGGTTCGGGCTGCATTGCCGGTGGTGACAAAGACACCAGCCCCAACCATGCCTCCGATACCTAGGGCGACCAGATCGAACCACCTCAAGCTCTTCCGCATTTCTGCGCCGGAATAGGCTTTCACTTGCGTTAGTTCCTCCTTACAGCTAGTCACAGCTCCGATGCGCTGCATGAGCCTTCTCGGTGTGTCCAGCAACGCAACACTGTATGCTCGCGGACTTGAAAACGATCCTCCCTTCTCTTGCATCCTTGGACACAAATCTAGGTTTACAGAGCAGAAGAGGAAGAGGAACAGATTATGCCAGAACACCAATTTTTCTTGGAAATCTTCACAAACAGAGATTTCACAATGTGGAACAGAGCCCACACAAAAGAAGGACCTAAAGTAGGTGGATTCAGATTCGTTTTCACAGGGATGGAAACATTGAACCTTGGCTCTCTCCCTCACACCAACCACCCAATAAAATAGAACAAAAAGACAAACCCTGCTGCTAAAATTTATAGTGCACAAATCAGCCTTGCAGCTACCTAATACTCACACTCTGCTAATGAATAGCCAGAATGGCCAAACAACGGCCAGTCAGCCGCATTTATTAGTGACCCAATCCCCAATTGGGTCACTACTAATTAAAAAAATAAAAATTATCCTCGGCCCCGGGGTGAGTGAAAAGAACTTATCTATTCCAGGTTGTTTTCTAGCAATGGTGAGGGAAAAATGAAACGAGATCACAGACACATAGGCAAGCTAAAACCTCAATCCAGGTCATTGGGTTTTGCATCCCACGTTTGAGAGCATGCACCACATATAGCCGACTTTCCTGTTAATGTCGTTAATTGAGGCATACAATCCATGGCTTCACTTTCGAGGAAAGATTTGGAAAAAAAAATACTATCATAAATGTTATTTAGAAATAGCAGAAGATAAATGTATCATGCATAAACTCTGACACTTTTATGTGGACCTCAATATGAATTTGCCATCTGGCACCAAGATCCCAATGCATTTAAGAGAATATAGTAATGATGGACCATCTAACATCATCCCATCTTGTTGGAGATCAAGAAGAGAAGATCCACATGTGTAGTGGTTTGTTCATACATGATTGTCCTACTCACACAAAACTGCCTTTTGTCTCATGGGGAAAGTCACTTCCCATTGGCTATTGCATTCCTGGGAAGTTGTGACACTCTATCTACCTAGGGAAAGTTCTTATCAGGCCAGGGATAGTGATGGGTTGAGTGGCTATAACACTCTGTCTATCTTAGAAAAATTATGCCACTTTATCTACCTAGGGAAAGTTCTCAACGCCCGGGTGGTTTGTAGCCTTTCTAGGTCTCACATGGGAAATTGATGCTCTGTAACATGTATTATTGGACTTAGGGAGCGAGTTTACTTTGGTTAGTAATGTGTATTTCACTACACTTGCCCTACCACGAAAATTCATACTTATCATATCTTCTTGCCCTCCCAACGAAAATTCATACTTATCATATCTTCTGGATTGAAGGAAGTTTGACTTTTTATATTCAATTGTACCCTTTTTAATTCCTTTTAAACATAAAATATAGTAAAGGTTTATTAATTATTTTTAATATAAAAATATTGTTTAAATGAATTAATTTTTTATTATTTTTAATGTGAAATAAGAGTGAAAATGCTTCCAACAACTCTTAAGTAAAAAAAAGGTTGATCTATCAACATTGTCCTTAACTGGCGTTTGAAAATAGGTTAGAAATTAATGACATATTTACTATAATAATTAGATTTTAATTAATTAATTAATAAGGATGGACAGTTGATCTCTAATAACACAATTAGATTTTAATTAATTATCAAATAAGGATCGAGAGTGGACCTGGAATAAATCTGAATTATATTTTAGTTAACTCATAAATAAAATATTTTAGTTAACTCATAAATAAAAATGGAAGGTTAATTTGGAATAAGTTTTTCACGATATGTAATCATTTTAGTTTTTCTAAAACGAAATTTCAATTTTAAAAGTCAATTAATAATTATAGGATGGAAGGTTAACTTGGAATAAGTTTTCCAGTGTTATCTAATCATTTTAGCGTTTTTTAAAACTGGAATAAGTTTTTCGCGGTATGTATTCATTTTAGTTTTTTTAATACGAAATTTCAATTTTAAAAGTCAATTAATAATTATAAGATGGAAAGTTGACTTGGAATAAGTTTTCCAGTGTTATCTAATCATTTTAGCTTTTTTTTAAACGTAATTTAATTTTAAAAAGTCAATTAATAATTATAGGATGCAAGGTTAACTTGGAATAAGTTTTTCAAATGTTATGTAATCATTTGAGTTTTGGAAGGAAGTAATTTTAATTTTAAATTTATTTGGGCATTGTAATAAAGCATTTAGTTTTAATGTTTAATATTTGAGTAATGATATTTTTTTTATTAAATTGATTTTTATTTTTTGACTAGTCAAAATTAAAAGTGCAATTTTTATGCTATTTTGTTAAGTGAAATAGGGGTTGCTCTTATTGAAGCAACTGCTATGGCCTGAGTCATAAGGTATTAAAAAAAATCAGAAAATAGAAGAGGACACATGACTTAATGTTGTATTTAATGACATATTATGCAAAAGAAAGAAGACTTGGATGCGACAAAATAACAAATGGTTTATTAAATGAGGTATTTTCTTGAACATGTGTCCCACAAACAGTAAAGAGACAAAAGCTTTTGTTATAGATAAGTTCCAAAAGCGTAATTGGGATAAGGAGGTAGGTAGAAAGAAAAAATACCATATTGAAGAGTTTAATCCCACTCATAATCATATTTAAAAAGCATACATAGGGGTCAATATTTGATGGAGAGTCAAAATTCTTATTGCTCAGATAAGGACTAATTCTCAGGGTGCTCAAAAAGGCCAAAAGAAGTGTGGGAAGAAAAATTATGTATTTTTTGCTCTTCCAAAAATGTGGAAATAGAAAAATATTTCATTTTAGAATGTTAGACCTTCAAGGACAACAGAGAAAGTTATGAAAATATTCTGGCAGCTAGCTCTTGGGATAAGAGGTTTGTCAAGAAGTTGGGAGCGTTTATTGTGAGGCTTCACAGGAAAATGGTTGAATAAAAGAATTAGATGGAGAAGCAATTTGTCCTATAGGCTATCTTTAGCGTCGTGGACGTTAAAATAATTTATTTCTTTCTTTCTACACGAAATGTCCTTTTCCATGGTTAATTTTAACCAAAATCCTGTAGAGATTTTTGAAAACTTGAGTTTAAGTTGTCTAATCTGTAGAATTTGAGTGCTCTAGGAAGATTTCCAAGGGGCTCAATCCATTTATGCATTCAAAAATGCATTTTAAAGAACATAAAATCACATTCTTTCTTAGAGTTGTTTTGTCGTGAAAAAATCTATTTCATCTATATATTATATATCTTTTTAGTTTATTTATATTAGATATATTATATTGAAGTTTTTAATTTTCGAATAATTATTTTTTCATTTTTTTTAAATATGATGATATAAAATGTTCTAGTTCCCATCTTTCTAAGAACTTTGGTTGAATTCTAGACCATTTAAATCAATTTTTTAAAAAATGGGACAACATGTAGAGAAAGAGAGGAATCCCTTTCACCACTTTCATTGGTCATGAAAATGCATACTCTTGAATGGTTTAGTGGACATAACTAACAAGTTTACTAAGAATCCACTTTTACAATTATTTCTATCGCGCTCCCTTAATGGAGAAATGAATTCTCCATAATTCCTTGTTTGTCTCTATATATTATAGATTTATCCTTTCCTAGAGAATAACATTATCATTTGTATCACAATACATCATATCAATTTATTTTGATTGAATATTTTCTCTCACAAAGTGATGTTAAATTTTGTTGTGCTTTGATTTTGCATGATAAATTGATTTTTTTTTGCAATGTTATTGAGCTTTGATTATCGCCTTTAATAAATGTATATACTCCTTGTGTTTCTCCCATGTCTTCAAGAATTCATTCTAGCCAAATTGCTTGACATGTAGATTTTCACAATGCTTTATACTTGACTTTAGTTGAGGGCCAGGAAATAGTTGATTGTTTCTTACCATCTTCCCTCCAAACCTCAATGCCTAGATTGTAATTCATATTACCAAGATCCTTCATTCCAAATTCTTATGATCATTTCCTTTTGATCTCATCAATCAATTTTGTAGAAATTTTTTTATGATTAAATCATCAATGTAAAACTAAATCAAAGCAACATTCACATTTCCATATTTCGTAATGTAAGGATTTGAATCACTCTTACTTTTAGTGAAAACTTCCTAGAAGAAGAAAGTGTCAAGTTTCACATACCATGACCTAGTGGCCTATTTGACACCATATAGTGCTTTCTTTAACCTACATACAAGATGTTCTTTTCCTAGCTTTAGAAAACCATTTGGTTGAATAAGGTACTCTTCTTTTTTAATTCACCATTCAAAAATGTTGAACTAAAATCTGATTGATGTAATTTAAATTACTTAGTAGCTAATGCAATCATTAATCTAATGGTATTCATTTTAGCTACATTTGAAATTGTGTCCCCACAATTTATTTCTTCTTTCTATGAGTATCCTTTTGCAACCAATATCACTTAAACCTAGTTATACTACAATCGGCATTGAACTTAGAATCAAAAAACCATTTTGAACTTATATGACTTTTGTTTTTAGGTAATTCTGTAAGTTCCCAAGTTTCATCGCTTTTATGGATCCATATTCCTCTTTCATAGCAGTCATACATTCCTTATGATCATTTGTTTGCTCAAAATTCAAAGGTTATTCTATTCTCATAACTTGAGTCATCATATCATAATATTGATACCAAAAAGGTGTTTGAATTACCCTTGTCTTCATAGTGCCTCAACTACATTTTAGAGTTTCTCCACTCTTTATTCATGTAATTTGGCTTCTTGTAGCTTCAATGTTACTTTGATCTTTAACATTATCTTTTTTATCTTCAATTTAGTCTTCTTTTTCACTTCCAATTCCTTCTTTAGGAAGCTCAAATACATCTTAATTATTTTCTTATTGAAATTGATTTACATACTCATGAAATATAACATCTCTACTAGCAAAAATTTTACAAGTAATGGGATCATGCATTTTGTAAGTTGAATGGTCAACATAATAACCAATAAGGATACATTTGATCAACTTTGCGTCAAGTTTACATCTATTCTCCTTTCTAATGTGGGATAATGTTGTACTCCCAAATTTTTTCAAATGATTAACAATTGGTTCATAATCATAAAATGCTTCATAAGGAGTTTTATGCTCTAAAAATTTGATTAAAATTCTATTTTTTAGATATATAGCAGTGCTTAATGTTTAATATATATATTATATATATATAAATATATAATATATATAATATATATATATATATATAATATATATATATATATATTCTTACCTTTAATCATGTTTCGAACACATTCAACCATGTTAACACTATTTTTTCTCTCAACCACATCATTCTACCAAGGAATATGTGAAATTATGCATTGTCTTTTAATCTATTCGTCCTTGCAATATTTGATAAAATATCATGATGTTCAATCTCCTTCTTGATCGAATCTAAGGATCTTGATGTATTTTCCTCCCTAGTTTTCAACCATGTTTTTAAACTCTTTGAAATATTGAAACGTATAACTTTTATTTCTTAAAAATAAACCCATATAAGTCTTATTCTATCATCAATGAGGCTAACATAAAAATTAAGAATCCACTGCCACCCTCCCCCCCAAGTGATTTACTTTACATTAGCCCACACACATCAGTATGCACTAATTCAAGAATCTCCCTTTTCCTTTTATTTTTACTTATAGAAAATGCATCCCTATGTTGTTTTCCCAATGCACAACCATCGCATTACTATGCGTTCATTCTTAGAATTTTTTAAAAGTTTGAAGACCCTCCACCATCCCTTTTTTTAAAGTAAAACTAAATCTTTAAAAAAATTATGACCATAACTTAAGTGTCATAGTTCTTCTATAGACATAGTTGTTGATGACAATGCTTGATAATCCTTAATAGTAACATGAAGTTTGTAGAGGCCTCAATTATTATTCCTTTTGCTATAAATTTGTAGTGATCCATTATGTCCTTCACAAGATAACATAACCACAGAGAAACCGAATCACCTCAATATATGAATCATGCATTACAATCATCTATTTTTGCTAACAAATCTACATCGAAAATAAATAAATTGAGATTTTTGAGATCGGTACTTATTGAATGTCTTCTAAGTTCTATATTTGGACTCATGAAACCTTTTTTTCCAGTGCTTAGCATAATGTCCCAAATTTCAACAATAGCAACATTAGTCACTCTTCTTCACACTTGTTTTTGTCCTTGCTAATGCCCCACCATGATGGAATTTTACATTTAACTGGCTCCAATGTTCCTTTCCCATAGATTACATTTGTATGTCTTTTTGGCCTTAGCCATCAATGGAAAATTTGAATGCCAAAGCCTACTATTAAGATTTTTCCTTTGTTCCTCTTTTTGTAATAGGAACTTGTTAAATCATCAAATGAAGGTGTTGCCTCTCTTGCTACAAGATTGGTAATAAATATCTTATTTTCATCTAATATATTATTGTTGTTGCTACAACACCCTCCAAACTTTTGGCCTACACTCAATTTTGGAGCCTTCCTTGGTCTTGTACATTATTGTCGCAAACATTGAAACTCATTTCATGTGTTTTCTTGAAGAGTTTCGTTTCCTTTTGCAAGATAGGAAAAATGTCGTCTTCTCACATGTTAGTTGATGCATAATGTGTATAAGCCTATTTTGGTGGTTTCAAGGGGTCATATTTGTGCAAATGAGTTGATATAACCATATAAACATCCATTGAACTCATTTCCAATGTTTTAAACATTGTTGCACAAGTGTCATTACAGTTGTTGCAAAGTGTATCTTTAGTGTAACATTTGTCGTAAGTTGTCAAAAGTTGTCGCACTAAGGGAAGTTTGTTGTTAATGTGTTCCCTATAATCTATGTTGTTATGTCATTAAGAATTCTAAGTGTTTGATCACAGTCGAAGTCTTAGCACTATTCACATCAGCCTCCCCAATCCCGCACTTAGTAAATTTCTGAAAACAGTATGACCAAGCAACCCAGCCTCATTTGGCCTTCCTAAACTACACATTGAATAGTCTCGACCCTCTAGTTGTGACCTTGTCTCTAGACATTGTGCAATTGTTACCGGGAATAGTGTCCACTCGGAGCTGTTATTCCCACTAAGACTGGTAGCTATCTTAGAAACAAACAAGTAAAGACTACTTTTGTTTTCCTTTATGAAAATAGACAAGAGTCGAACAGAGGACACCAACCTTAGTCTTGCGCTTGGTTCCTTACTTGATTCCTCTCCTTCCTAATAGATCTGTGCTGCTTCTTATTCGTCTGCCCAGCTTCCAAGAGCACCTGTGGAATCAAAGCAGCATACTACTATCGAAGAACAGAGATTTATATTCATAAATAACACAGGACCATATATGTATTAACCATACAAATGCATATATAATCAAACATACAAGAATATGGAGGAAAACTTGAATAGCTTTATTAATATCAAGAATAGCAAGAGGATTACAACCAGTAGTTCTGACCCAGCATCATCCTCCAGCAAGAAAGCCCTTCTTCACCTCAAGTAAAGCTTAGATCACTCAACACTATGAAGTTTCACCAGAAAACCAACAGCACTTCTCTACAAGATACAAGATTCCAGCCTTTGGATCTCTGTGATGAGGGATCCATATATAGATGATTGTAGGGGGGTGAGTCATCTTCTGGGTTTTGATTAGTGTCCTCTCTCTGATAGTTCTTGATTCCACTTGGAGACTGATGATCTCTTACTCATCCCTGGTCGAAAACAGAGAGGCAAGTGTCAGAGGGGAAGTTTCTAGAAGATTCCATGATCTTCCACCTCGAAAAATGTCTCTGCCATTTGTCCATTCTCGCTCATCGCACCCTACAGAGAGGAAATTCAGTATGCATCGCACCCTTTGCACTGGGAAGGTGATATGCATCGCACCCTCTGCACTGGTATTCAGTATGGTCTAGTTTTGACCATTTCTAAGCAGTTTTTAGTGGAGAACTTCTGGTAGATGATGTAATCAGTTGACCTTGTTCCTTTAGGTGGTGAAGCAACACTTTTAGGGACTTAGGAGCCCTCATTTTATGGACATTTATGATTGGGGTTGCAGTGCCCAAAAAAGTCTATAACAGTTGCCCCCTAAAGCATGAGGTCATTAATCTTTTGATGTCGGGTGAAATGCTTTACCATGAGGATCCGAAGTTTTTTCGAGCTGGGAGGTGACCTGTAATAAGATACAATACAATACATTATCTTCATAAAAAAATTTCATGATCTAGCTGAGGCGGGCATTCCCATGCTCAACTTTATAAATTCATTTTCATGTACATAGGACAGACAATCGTCTGTGTAGCAAAACGATGATTCGGACTCATCATCCTTTGATTTGGATAATCATCTATTTGGAAATGATGTACATTTGATGTCTTTATATTCCTAAATATATCGCAGCCCGGATGGATGAAACTAGATCCGGGATCTTCAAAACTCGTTCAATCTTCACTCGAAGTACAAGTCGATCCATGTGAAAAATGTTCTGGAGTCAAACATGGAAAGACATCCCCTGATTACCAGCCAATGTTGTAAGTTGTTAACAGGCGTGAGAGGAATCACCAATAATTACAATGACCCTCAAGGTACTATAGTACAATTCATGCGGTGTGAAAAAGGACTTGGCGTCGAACACCACGCACAATCTCTCGGTGGAAGGCCATTAATGTAAACCTGTCGCCGAAAGTGAGAAACTCGCCAGTGAGGCATGCAAGCTTCAAAGTACTGAAAGGGTTGTTCCTAGGTCAACTTCTTGGATAATGAGTTGATGTCGACAAGAAGTGACTCATCGTAGGAGGGCCTTAATGAATCCCACATCTACGACACGGAATGAAGCAAATTATTTTGGAGGTGAAAACGATCTGATGATATAGAGTTCAAGGTGGCAGTCATGAAAGAATGGAGCGTGAATGTATTGCAGTGGGTGAGACACAGGTGAATTCTCTGAATGACTTCTCTTGAACATATCGGCGACACTGACGATGGATTGGTA